>CAUYPK010059641.1:0-18367 GCA_963574355.1 Loris lydekkerianus
AGGACTGGAAATCCAGCAGGGAGTTTGGAAGGATGTCCTAGAATGGCACGTTTGAATTCAGTTTTAAGAGCATTTTTGGACATTGATTGTCAGGGAGTCATTCTACTTAAATAACATGGGATAAATAAAACAACATTTAAGAATGTGCCATCATGAGGGCGCAGTAGGATAATGTGAATGGCGGTCACAGCTGTGGTGTGAGGTTGTACATCATGGTACGTAGGAATGGTCCTCCCTGGGGTTTTGCAGGTGACTTGTAGAAGAACAAAGCAGTGGCCCTGACTGGGAGAGTTCCAAGCAGGTGCATCTTTGGGACAGTTTGACAAGCTGTCTCTGCCCAACCTTCCAGCCAAGGCTGGCTGTCACTGCACACAGCAGGCTGTACCTCCCTCCCGCAGTTTGGCCCTTTCATTGTAATCTAGTTGCCTATTTACTTATCTCAACTCCTTTTAGGTCCTAGTCCCTTGAGTGCAGCGACATCATAGGCTTTGTCTTGTTTGTTAATATATTTTTGGTGTTTAGCTTAAGAAGCACTCACGAATATTGGATGTTTGAATGGTTAGATGGATAGTTAAACAAGCAGGTGATTGATAGAGAATTACTTAATGAAGGGAAGAATTTAAATGTGTAAAAATTTACATATGAAATGATAGGATATAGGAAACCATCATAGGCACTTGAGCTGAGGAGAAAACAGAACTTTCTATAGGTATAGTTTTGGTGTTCTTATTCAAAGGTGAGTTGTCTTTTCCCATAATCTTGATGTCAAAATAGAGCTGTGGGAATGGTGAAAAACTGGATTCAAAAATATAGACGAGTAAATCTAGTACAAAAATATGCATTTGTAACCTAATACAAATAATGGCCTCTTTACTGAGGTGGCACTGTGTGAACTCAGTGAATTAACAGGTCTTGCACCATCTTAACAGGTCTCATTTGGCTGTTTCCGTGGAGTGAAGCTAAACTGGGCAGTACAGGGAATGGCCCGTGCCAGGGTAAGAACCATGTGCTGTCTGAAAAGAGCAACCACGAATTGCAGGAGGCAGTCGGCACCCAGGGGTCCCGGGTGAGGGAGAAGACCACCTGGCGTCCCTGGGCTGAAGTGTTGTCAACCTTGCAGGACATGAAGAACCTAGTATTTTCTGAAATGTGGGACATATTTCTGGTGCGCTTGCTGATGTCTGTGGCAGTCTTGCTGTACCACAGTAATTTTGTCCTGGCCTTGGAAGAGCGCTTTGGGGTGAGGCCCAAGGTGACAGGCTATCTCATCAGTTATAGCAGCGCCCTGGGGGCTGTGGCGGGCTTTGCCCTGGGGCCCATCCTGCGGCTGTACGGGCATGACTCCCACGCACTGCTGCTGCACTCCAGTGCGCTCACCTGCCTGCTCCTGCTGCTCTACTCCGCTGCCCAGACTGTGAGCACAGTCATCTTCTCCTCCACCCTCCTGTCCTTCTCCACTGCCATCGGCAGGACGTGCATCACAGACCTCCAGCTGACCGTGGGCGGGGTCCAGGCCAGCGGCACCCTCATAGGTGTGGGGCAGTCAGTGACCGCAGTGGGCCGCATCATCGCCCCTCTCCTCTCGGGAGTTGCCCAGGAGGTCAGCCCTTGCGGCCCCCCTAGTCTAGGGGTGGTATTAGCCTTAGTGGCTATTTTCATAATGTCTCTAAACAAACCTTGCTCCAGAAGTGACATGAGTGATAAATTGAAAAGCGAATAGAATGGATTTGGACAACACAAAGAAACAAAATATGAAGTGGTTGTTACAGGAGCAGAGGTCTCGATGAGAAGGGTGCTTTGGACAAGGCAGATCGTGGGTGTGCCCTGTTGTTGGGCTTTCAGGTGCGCCCTCCCCCCCCCCCCTGCTGTGGACTAGGAGGCCTGCAGCGTGATCAGAAGTCATCGCAGCACCTGGGGAAGTTGAGACCAGAGTAAAGCTTTGGCAAAGGGGAGTGAATTCAATCTTCACCTGGAAGTGTCCTTCCTGCCCACACCAACGAGGTTAAAGTTTTCAGGGGGAGAAAGCTGCCAGCTACAGGGTAGGCTAATGGCGATAGAATAACAGAACAGAACATATGGAAAAACGGAAGAAACCACAAGCATTTTCCTACTAAAAATAGGGTAACAAGTTAGTGAAATGCTGATCAGTAGAAAGTAAGTTTCCAGTTAAATTTCATATACTAAGAGGAAGTTTTCTGTAATCAAAATCCTAGACATTGAAGAAGCTGCTTTATTAAAACCAGCTTCTCATTTTCTCAGAGCTGGTTCAAAATTAGACACTGACCTCAGCCCTAGAGACTGATACGGGAGACCATGGTGGGATCCAAAAATCTGTGGTTGTGAGCACCACTGGTGATTTCTCATGGAAGTAAAAAAAAAGATAACACTGAGATATCCTGGTTTTCATTAAAGACCAGTGATGTGGCTGCTTTTCTATGGAGAACTAAACGGGGATTGAAATTGTTTTTGTAACCACAGTGTTTTACACTTTCCCCAGCTCCCAGCAGTCGTGCTCTGTAACAGAGATGGGTGTCTGGGACCTTGTTCCCTGCGTTTGTTCCTTGTCTCTGAGAGCTGAGCTTTCTCAGAGGCAGACTAAATCCACCTGGGCATCAGGCAGGACCATTGATCTGCTCCTGAAAGCCTGTGTTCCAGCTGGTTCTATCATTCTGGTGCTGACAACCTGGGGCTGAAGCCCAAGCATAGGAATGCTTTTAAGATGAACATTAAATACAGAGTGAGGTTCAGATGGTGTGCCAGATCAGAGGAAGTTGATTCTACAGTGTCTTGTGATAAGAGTCATTTCCTTCATTTCATTTTATTCCTGAAACTATGTTGAATCTATAGGGAAAAGTTCTGGTGTGTCTTTTCCAGGCCTTCTCTAAGCTAATGTGAGGTTAGCTGGACCAGACACACAAACCACAGGATCACGTCAAGCATTAGAAAAAGTTATTTAGAGGCTCCTCTTTTCCTCACAAACTGCCCAAGTTCCCATTCCTTTTCATTTTCTTAATAAATCCACTGGGATGTTATGCCTATTTTCAGCCTAACACATGTATAATTGTAAATGATATTTTAATATACTACAGTATTTTGTCATAACCTTAATATCATTTGTAAAGCAGAAAACATTCCCATAGTTGTGTGTGTGGGGGGGGTTAAACCAAAATATCCATAATTAATTGGAAGTATGTTTTAGTTTAAAGATTGTCCTTTTTCTTATCTTGCTATAGGAAAAATATGAACTTTGTACTAAGTGGTACAATTGTGAACTTTTACACAAGCAAACACTAGTGTAAAAGTTCTGGAGACCAAAGTATTATATAAAATATTGCCCTGAAGGAGCATACTGACATAAAGATAAAACTCAAAAGGCAGTAAATAGGCAAAGATGTATGTAATAAAATAGAATTTCAGAAAAGTTTCTCCAGAGATTGTCTTTTCTTCACTCTCAGAAATAGGCAGGTTCTTTAGAAGCTCTTAGACATAACCATGATTTTATTTTAAAATCACAGCACTATTTTATAAAGTTAACTGCATAAATGTATAATTAATCAGACAGATGGAAATTTTGAAAATCAAAGATTGATCTTAGAATATTGAGTGCAGAAGAATTTTTATTACTCTCAGTGATTTTAGTATTTTGTTAATGTTATTGTTTGTTTTAAGTGAGTGTTTTCTTATGGTTTCTCTTACCCAAAGTCTAATGTCTCGGTGTTTAAAGTGTGATCCAGAGACCAGCAGTTGCAGCATTCCCTGAGAACTTATTTGATAGGCAGACTCTCAAGCCCCAGCTCAGACCTACTGAGGGCAAAAAGACCTGAGGACACTTCTATAAGATACTTAGAAATCTATTAGAAGGTGATTCTCTACACTGTCTTCCCCCCGAAACTAACTTCACAATAGCCTGAAAGAAGTCTCTGAAATAGGGTTACCACCAGTCTAGCCAGGATGAGGTATAATGTAGCTCTTGGAACAGCTTGATAAATTAAAAAACTTTTCTTCAGCCCTAAAATATTTTTTACTTGCAAAGCTTGCCAGTCACAATAAGTTTTTTCAATAATAAAATTCTTTATAATTGTAATGAAGTACTGTTATTTATTCTAATAAATTGTATTTTTAGAACCTCTTGTATCCTGCTGATTATTTGAATTTAGGATCTTCAGTATGCTAGTATAGTTCTAGTAAGAACAGCCTGTGGCTTTTAAAACCATTAACCAATACATACATAGATACATACATAACCTGAAATTTATTGTGTACTGATAGCCAGTAAGTAGACCCTTGAACAATGTGGGCCTGAGGCATTCCAGCCCCTCACACAGTTGAAAATCCACATGTAATTTGACTTCCCCAAAATTTAACTATTAATAGCCTACTACTGACTAGATGCTTTGGTGATACATAAACAGTCCATAGAAACCCGTAGGGTGGGAACTCGTAACAGCAAGCTGAGAAAGAAGTCTTGATCTATCATTAGGATAGATTTAAAGAAAAAGTTTGTTTTGCTTTCCAAGGAGGAAAGGTCATGACATGAAAGAAAGAAGAATTACTGGCTCTGAGGGTAAGTTTTGGGTTCTTTTTTTTGTTTCCTCTGTGTGAGGCTGGCTTTTATCAGACTTCTTGGAATGTGGTTCAGGCAGATGTCTGGGAGGATCACGTGACTTCTGTCTTCTCAGTGCTTCTCAAGTACTGTAAGAACACTTAGAGTCAATGAGTAGAGTTAAACCGTGGATGGTTAAACAAAGGGGCAGTCATGCACTGTGATTTTTTCTCTTTTTTTCCTTTAGTTTGATTATTAGCAATGCCATCCTTTCATTATGCCCTTTCTTTGGTTAGAATGGATATTCTTATCAACAGACTCCAGAATGGGTGTTTGGATGGTAGTCTGTTCTCTGTAATTGCTTATGGCTACTGCTGAGGTGTCTTCACCAGGGAGTCCAGTTGGGTGTCATTAAAGGGGAGCACATTAAATTGGTAAGAGCAGAGGCAGGATGGGTTTTGTTGGAGGGAAATAGCAAGGGTGTGGATTTGATTTTGTATGAATGTTATTAAATAGCAGAAAACACAGGGTCTAAAAATGAGTGCTAAAAACAGCTATTAGGGGTCCTAAGAGAGGTGTTAACCAAGAGAACAATGGCCACACACAGTTTGAAATCCCACCTGTCAAATCCACCAGAAGTTCTCTGTTCTGAAGTGCATTAGCCTTTTTTCAAATGTCTTGAAGTTTAGTTTGTGTTTTCTCTGATTAATAACCAACAGTCTTCTTTTAACATGGCACATGTGCCTCCTCTGCTGGCAGATATGAGATCAAAAGCTCTTCATCTATTCTGTAACACAACTCCCTCCAAGGAATTTGTTTGTTGTTATAGAATAGTAATTTCTCAGGCTGATTCCATAGCTAATTGACTTGTTTCTAAAGACAGTCTTTGCACCAAAAAGATTTAATTAAGTAAATGAGGTGTGCCAGCAGCAAGTCCAGGTATTACTTCAATTATTACAAGAATGATAAAGATACCGCACCTGGTTTGAGGGTATGAGGAATAAATGGGTGGGGGCATAGTATCATTGGTAAGAGTAAGGTTAGGGATTACATATGCCAGAGCACAAGTTTCCAGCTTCCCTGGAGATATAAATAAGCATTTGATCCACAAGGCAAGTTAAGTTTGATTTGGGGGATTTAGACAACTATTTATGGATATATTAAAATAAGGTTTTCTAAGGTGAATCTCATCATATGCTAATGCCCTCATAGAAACAAAGCTAGTCATTCCAGCCAACCGAGGCAAGCATGAGGTATATTTAAGAATAGTAGAAAGGCTAAGTGCCCTATTGAAAGAAGGGATATTAGCATTTCATCCTGTCTTGTATCTAAGGAGTGCTCAGTTATTAACACCCCCTGCTCGTTTATATTAGGTTGGAACCAAAAGTTTTGTCTCTTGAAAGTATGAAGGGTTGGAGGACAAATGCTGGTTCCAAAGGGTATGAAGGGTTGGAAGACAAATGCTGGTTCCAAATAGCTTGTTTGGGTTCAAATAGTAGTGACATTGTAGGGTTTAGGAAAGTATATGCTATGGAAAGGGAGTCAGATGGGTAGTTTGACCCAAATGCGATTAGTAACTAGATAGAAAGTGTGGTTGCAAGCCTGTGAGCGGTCAGAAAACTTTCCCACAAAAGGACCTAGGCAAGACGAACTGATTAGGTTACTGTAGTGAACATTACTCCCTAGACCTGGAGATTAAAGTTAGCTTTGTTACATAGCACAGACAGCTTAAGGAGAGGTTGCCTATTGCAGATCAAATTCGCTGGGTTTACAGCCCTCCCTAGGTGATCAGGATATGAAGGTATTACATAATTTTATAGCTGATTCTATTCAAGAGGAGGGACAGGGATAGTGACAATTCCCTTTTGTGGAGAAATTTTGGCACATACTCAACAATTTGTGTAGGATTGAGGAAAGTCCACAGTTTTGAGAAGTTGGAAGGGCCTCTTGGACTGTAGGCAAATAGAGATATGGTAGACCACCCATGGTGGGGAATATGAAAGTAGCAGTATTACTAGGGTTCCCAGCATGGACAAAAAAGGGGCTGACCTGATAACACAAGTTAGATAGAAATATAAGGAGGACAAGGAAAACAAGAAACCATATATACCACAGCATGTTATTGAAGCTCATAGTTTGAATCAGTGGAATCAGTGATGGGCTGGCAGCTGGAGGCCAGTGGATTTCGGGGAGTTTGTAGTAGGTGGAAGTACCTTCATCCTCCAGAGGATCAGTAGATTTGGCCAGGAAAGATAGATTTATCTCTAGAATCTAGATATTTAACTGCAGTGGGAGTGCCGATTATTTGAAATGGAACTTTCCACAAAGAATGGAGGGGCCCAGTTTGTCCTAAGAGATCCTTAAGTAAAACCCAACATCCAAGCTACAAATGTTGAGGTCCTTTTCTATTAAGGAGTTGTTGAGCCAGCTGACTGCTGGTAAGTGCCCAGCGGGAGTGGGGGGCCTAAGGTGAAAGACAGGCAACAGGAGAACAGAACACCTATGCATACATTCAAAAAGGCAAAGACATAAAGGCCCTCCAGAGGAAATCCAAGTCTGCAGACAGCCTAGGGAAGGAGGTTTACCCAGCTCTGTCCAGTTCTAAGGAAAGCTTTGTACGCTGAATGAGCTTTTTCTATTTTTATGGAAGAATGGGGCAATAGGCTGAGTGTAATTTTTAAGAGATACTTAAGGCTTCCAAGACATGAGTGATTTGAGATGTAAAAGTGGTGCTATTATCACTTTGGAGAGAAATTAGAAGTCTAAACTGGAGAATTACTTCCTGGAGAGCTCGGGTGATGTCAGAGGCCCATTCTGTCTTAGTAGGGAAAGGTTCTAAACTTAAAAATATACCTGCAAATTGTGGTACATGTATACCATGGAATACTATGCAGCCTTAAAGAAAAATGGAGACCTAACCTCTTTCATGTTTACATGGATGGAGCTGGAACATATTCTTCTTAGCAAATTATCTCAAAATGGAAGAAAAATTATCCAATGTACTCAGCCCTACTATTAAACTAATTTATACTTTGTGGTACAATACCTTTCATATGAAAGCTATAACCCAATTATAAACTAAGAATATGGGAAAAGGAGAGAGGGAGGGGAGGGGGGTGATGGGTGGAGGAAGGGTAATTGGTGGGACCACACGTAGGGTGCATCTTAAAAGGGTACATGTGAAATTTACTACATGTAGAATATAAATGTCTTAACACAATAAATAAGAAAATACGGTAAAGGCTATGTTAACTAGTTAGATGAAAATATTTCAAATTGTACATAAAACCAGTACATTGTACCCCATGATTGCATTAATGTACACCGCTATGATTTAATAATAAAAAAAAAGAAAGAAAAAAACAACCGAGCTTTATGGAAAAACAGACAAACCCATAATTATAGTTGCTGACTTATATACCCTACCCTCAAGAATTAATGTAAATAGTAGACAATCAGCAAGGATATTTAAGAAATCAACAACACCATCAACCAAATGGATCTAATTGACATATGTAGAACACTCCACCTAACAACAGCATATATATTCTTTTCAAGTACTTACGGAATAATCACCAAGATAGACCATATCCTGAGTCATAAAACAAACTTAACAAATTTAAAAGACTTGAAATTATACTGAGTATATTCTCTATCATAATAAACTCAAACTAAAAATCAATAACAGAAAAACAATAGGAAAATCTTCAAACACATAGAAATTAAGAATCTTTTGAAACCTTCCCTAAGGCTCTCTTCTCTCACATCATCTCAACAGATGGTTCATAATATAAAACTGTCCTGTCCATCATTTGTCTCTATATTTGTCTTGCAAGATCTAAGGAAAATAAGTAAAAGCTTAGAAAAAAAAAAGTGACATCTTCAATCTGAGAAACCCTTTCATTTTATGGAAAGTGAAGGGCATTGATCAACTCCCAAAGCTTGGCCTCTCCCTGAGCTATGCCTACAGGCTCATAAGTAATTTAGGATTTTCAGCTTATTCAGCTAAGATTTTAGGCAGGAAAGATAAACCTGCCCTTCTTTCCAGCTGCCTATTTCTTTCTGACGATATACAACCTTAAGGCCCATTACCAAGGGAGGAACGGGTTCCCTGGGAAGTGGTGTGATGGTCTATAATCAGGTGTAATTTCAGTAGAAAATTGCATTCTGCCCAAGTAATACATGAATCCAACAGAAATGACTCACTCTTGCCCCTTCAAGGAAGAACTGTTCCACTCAAGGAAAGGGTCTCCAAGTGACTTTAATCAAAATGCTGATGGACAGAGAGCAAGCCAGGACAGCAGAATGCTGTTTCACTTGGGCCTCACAGGCAGGGAATTGAAGCCACTGAAAACAAATCTGTGGTGTTCACAGAGGTGAGACTGACAATGGAAAAGCAGGTGGGGCTTAAGTTGTTTCTGACCGCCTGTGCTGTAATGGTCTAGGGCAATGAAGGCACTAAGTACATTGCACTCAGGAGAAAGCTCCAATGGTCTAGGGCAGTGAAAGGCAATGCATCACACTCAGATAGCAGAGAGTGCCAACTTCAGCTCCAACTTTAACCTTGGCTTTCTTAATCAGTCTCTATGTTTCATTGGCTCCTGCAAGGATAACAGCTACCTTGGTCTTAGCTAATAGGATGTTCTTTCTTTTCTTTTGGCTGGAAAAACAAGTGCTGTTCTGCTGTATAAACTCCTTAAATGGCTCCCTGATACCATTCTAGTGAAGTTCAAATTCTCTGTTGTGGCTTGCAGGCAATCACTCAAAAACTGCTCCTGTCTAGTACATGTCTTCAGCTTTATCTCTCACCAACCTTCCCTCCACTCTACACTCCAGCTGGAGTAAACTTCCGTCAGTTCCTCCACTTGGGCATGTTCTCTCTCGCCCCTGAACTTTTTCATATCCTGTCCTCTCTACTTAGCAAACACTTCTGCCTCTCTACCTGGCTAACTCTTACCTATACATTGGGTCACATTTAAATATTTTTTCCCAGATTTCACATATGCTAGGAAGGTTCCTCTACTGTACTCTGCCCTTCCCTATCCAATACCTTGTCCACCCATGGATATTATTTGCTTAAGAATCTCTCTTCTCCATAGTTGTAAGCTCCTTGTAGGTGAGAACCATGCTTACATGGTTCCATCTTTACATATGATCCCTGATAGATGACAGGTATTTCACAATTACTTTTTAGACAAAAAATCAAAAGAACAAAAGTAGAAAAATAAAGTATTATTTTCCAGTATTAAATGTATCTCCTATATAAATGCAAGCCCTACTCAAAACACTCACACCAGGTAGGCATTAACAATCAGAACATGGCCCTGTGGTGTGCAACCATGATGGACACTAGAATTATCTACAGAGCATTTTCAAGATACCAATCTTTCAACATATTGACTCAGTGCTGTTCAATAAATGTTTGATGAATTAATATATAAATAGGCATCAGGGAAAGATAATTTTTTCTCTTCCAAAAAATCACCTCCAGCTTCCATATTGTTTATTACTTTATAACAACACAATGATTCTTTCTTGTTTTTTCATTTCTTTGAATAATAAGCAACTAAAATATCAAACAATAACTTGTTTTGCAAACATCTAACTGATCATGGGCAATAACTTAACTTTCTTGAACCTTGGTTTCTTTATCTGCCAAATGGGGTGGCAGACCCTGCCCTATCTACCTCAAGATAAATGAGAGTATGCAAAAAAAAAAAAAAAAAATGGTTTTATAAGCCCTAAAGCACACAAAACCCGAACATAAGATAAGAAATGAATGTTCTGCATTTTTTTCTATGTCAACTCAATAGAGAGTTTGAGAAAAGTGTGGACATGAATATGACTATACAAGAACAGATCGAAGACTTTTTTATAAAATAGATGCTTAACATTCCATTCAGAATGTACAATGTTCTGAGAGGGTCTTGTCCTAGATTTCACTATCATTTGATATCTGTGTTTCTACCAGTAATCTATAGTAGGAATCAGCAAACTTTTATCTATAAAGGGTTAGATAACAGTTTTGTTTTTTTTTAACCCTATGAGCTATGCAGTCTTTGCTGCAACTACCCAGTTTCCAACTGCCCCACAGCAGGAAGGCAGCTATAAATAATACTATATATGTGTTGATGAGACTGTGTGGCTGTATTCTAATAAAACTGTTTACAAAAACAGCCAACAACCTAGATTATTCCTGTGGGACAGAATTTGCTGATGCCTGCTCTGTAATAATCCTGAAGGGTGTTCTCTCTAATGAGGTTGGGTTTCCTGAAAAGCAGAACAGCGTGAGAGAGGTTGAGATGTAGCATTGGGGTCAACACCTGTGGAAGGGAAGGGAAGGAAAACAAGAACAGACAAGGCAAGAAATTGAGTTGTGATTCAGTCCCAGTGAAAGTCTCCATTGACTCACAGAAAGCTCTGGAGCTGGGATGGTTTTTCAGAGTTATACAGGTTGGGAGTACAGGTGGTAAAGTCCAGAGGTAAAGGTGCCCTCAGGGCTCTCAGGGTGGTTCCCAAAATAGGACTAGAGCACTTGGATTTTCTGATAGAGGGAAAATCAGGACTTGAATCCCCTGTGGGCCTATTTTCACAGTGGCAAATTGCGGAAAAGGCCCACTGTGAACTATAAACTTCCTCCCAGCCCCAATAATATGTGACTAGATTAGGAACTTGGTCCAGTAATCTGCCTTCCATCTGTGCCTCCAAAAAAATTAACCTAAAGAGAAGCTACCAAAAAGAATGCCTGAGCAAAGATGTATTTTGTTGGTAGACAGAAAGTTAACTATTGAGAGAACAATTTCCAGTGGCCTTCTTGGCAGCTCTCCACTGACACAGGCTTGAGTTTCATTAAGGCTTTGAGCCAGAATCTGTTTTGAAATAAACTATTGTCTGCTAATCCAGGCTGTGTCAATCTTCACAAATTACCTTGAAGAACCTGAGCTTTCTAGATGGTGTTAGTCTTGTCTAAATGTAAATAAATAGGTAAAGCCTGTGATCTGGAAAAAGTCTATGTTAGCATACATGTAAAAATGAAAGCAATACTGGGGAGCGCCTGTGGCTCAAAGGGGTAGGGCGCTGGCCCCATGTGCCAGAGGTGGCAGTTTTAAGCCCAGCCCTGGCCAAAAAAAATGCTAAATAAATAAATAAATGAAATAAAAAATAAAATGGAAGCAATACTTTTTAAAATGGATTATTAAGCCAGAAAACCTATAATTGTCAAAGAGAAACAACTGCTTGAAGTTACCTAAGCCCACGCACCACACTGACTAAAAGTCTACTGCTACTCACTGTCTGGAAACAAAATGCTTCTCCCATCTCCTCTAGCCTCTTGCTTCTAGTAGTGTAGTAATAGAGTTTTCCTGTCAGTCTAGGTTTCTAACTGAACATCAATCAGTTTGCATTTCTATCACTGAGACACAGAGATGATTGTGGGCATAGCAGAAGAAAGAACCCTTGGTACACTGTTTAGAATTCAGGTGTCCTCAAACTTTTTAAACAGGGGGCCAATTAACTGTCCCTCAGACTGTTGGAGGGCCGGACTATAGTTAAAAAAAAAAAAAAACAAAAAAAAACTATGAACAAATTCCTATACACACTGCACATATTTTATTTTGAAGTAAAAAAACAAAACGGGAACAAATACAATCACACCGCCTCATGTGGCCTGCAGGCCACAGTTAGAGGACCCCTGTAAAGTTTAGATGAACTCCATTCCTCTTCACAGGTTCCATGAGGGAATTATCTGTGATTTGTAACAGTGCTGCCTGGGATCACCTTAATCATCCCTTTCCATGCAGAAATAGAAGTCAGCTGAAAATTAGAGTTGTTGAAAAAGAAAAAGAGAAGCGATGAGGAAAAAAAAAAAAGTACTAGGATATTGCCAAGATGCTCATTGTAGTCATCTGTTTGTTTTAATTGAATGGTTTGTATCTTCAGGCAATCTCATTATTCTCCCCAGAGCAGAAGTGCCAAGTGAAGGCACAAACCTCATTAACCTTTCAATACTGAAATCAATAATCTACAATAAATCTAAGCTAATTTGTTGCCAATAAATTTCACAAATTGTAATGGTTTGTACGTAGGGACATTAGAGAATGTGGTACGAGTACCCGTTCCCATATCAAAATTATATCCTTCATTTGCCTTGTTGGTTTTTAGGACCTTCTGAATATGGAACATGTTGTTGACATTTACAAAGAACCTAATATTCCAGCAGGGTTAACAATCTGTTTTTTCAGTTGAGAAGGCAATGGGACTTTTCTCTTCCCATGATTCTTTCTAATAAATGACATGAATAAAGAGAAACAGTCAAACATCCACATGGAATTTCCTTCTCTTTTTCCCTCCATGAAAAGTAGGGATGTGATCCATGTTAAGGAACTGGGAAGAGGTCCCTTAAGCCCCCAAATAAGGTATGGGTTCTTCCAATGGCTGGCACATAGTGGGCACCCCAAAAATATTGGTTGAAGGAATAACAAAATGATGAACCTGAACTTTGAGAGTCAACCTTTTCTTGCTAAATACATATGTAAGTGTGTATGTATTGATGTATATGTACATATGTGCATATGCATATGTACTCATATATGACATACCTACAAATATATCAACAAGATAGTGGGTTACTTGCCTATTTATCTTGGAAAAAAAATTGGGACAATAGAGTATTTGCCAGGTAGGTGATTGCAAAACAGGATAACAGGAAACAAAAAGGATTCTGTGTGTGTTATAGTGAAAACTCCATGAAAGCAGCCGCTTTGTATGTACACTGCTAAGTCCCTAGTGCTCAAAGAATGCCTAGGATAAATCAGATGCTCACCAAATGTTTGATGCATGAGTGAAATAATGCATGTATGGATGGGTAAGTGGATGAGGAAATGGTTTCTAGAAGTAGGATAAATAGAAGAGCACTTGAGAGTTTTCTGGGAAGGGTATGTGCAGAGAGAAGAGAGTATTTGTAGACTAAAGCAACAGGACCACACATGTGCACACCAACAAGGGATCCTCTATTTAAATGGCTCTATTCCATGCTCAGGCATAAGCCTCTCTCAGCTGAGAGAAGAGTTCTGTGTTCTAATGCTATGCATGAAAAACCGCAGTGTCTAAGTGTGAAAAAGCAGGTCCCTATAATTCTGTTTCATTTCACCACTGTCTCGTCTCTCAGGTTAAATGGAACTACTTCATGCATCTCAAAACACTATTGATCCCTGTCACCACCAGACCCACACTTAAGTGCTCCTGAAAGAAGGAGCTACCTGCTGTAGGTGGTTGCCTTATCAAAAGAAGAGCTAATCATGCCCACCACCAGACCCACACTTAAGTGCTCCTGAAAGGAGGAGCCACCTGCTGTAGGTGGTTGCCTTATCAAAAGGAGAGCTAACTCACAGTACTTCCTGCTTCAGTGGCATTCATTTAACCAGATGCTGCTTACCCCATCATTTTCGCCCCAGCCCACTTCAGTTCTGGTGTATTAAGGTTTGTTACTTAATGAGCCAAAATCCATTCCCTAAGTAAGGGAAGCAAAAATGGTAGAAATTGTTGCAACAGCTTTGGATGTCCACTAAAGGGCATGCCACTTCTCAAGTTGATATATGCAATAAAGAATTTTTAAAACAATACTTCTCAAAAGTGCTATCCCCAGGCTACCTACATTGCCATCAACTGGATGGCAGTTAGCAATTCGGTTTCCCAGGCCCTCCTGCCACAGATGCATGCAAGAGGTCTGGGAAAGGCCAAGGAATCTACATTAGCAAGCACTTTAAAAACCACAAACTACCTTACCAGATGTCAAGCTACACTTGACAAAATATCATAGTACTGGAACAAAAACAGAGACATAGACCCAGGGATCAGAATAAAGAACTCAGACATGAAATCATCCTCATATTACTATCTGATTTTTAACAAAACAGATAAAAACATTAACTGAGGAAAAAAATCCCTGCTCAATAAATGGGTGAGGAAAACTGGATGGCCACGTGTAAAAGACTAAAACAGGATCTACACCTCACACCATTCACAAAAAAATCATATTAAATTAAATTGACTCATGGTGGATAAAAGCATTAAACCTAAGCCAGGAAACTATAAAAAAATCTAGAGGAGATGATACACAAAAGATGCTAGAGCTTCACAAGGGAGGTTGAGAGATAAAGGAACATTTAAGAAAATCAAATACAAAGAGATAAAAGATTGCGGCTGAGTAACAGCTTTCCTGCAACTGGGCACTGGGAGTCTGGGGAGACAAGACTCCAGCCATCTCTGGCTGGTGGAATCTGCCTATAATTATCCCTTTGAGGATACAGGGTGCCAGCAAGAAACTTCTGGACCCCAAGAGGAGGACAAAAACAGTACAAAACTGGCAAGTGGTTGCATGTGTTTGATCAACCTAATCACGCTGGCAACCATAAGTATAAGCAGCAGTGAGTTTGCAAACCAGAAAGGCCTTACCTGTGAACTGTTTTGGTGTTCTTGGACTTGGCACTCAGTTGAACTGCCTTGGGGAGAGCTTAAGCAGGAGTGTGGAAAACTTTGGGCATTGTCTGGGATCCCAGATTGAGCCACTGAGCTGAGCACAGGAAGCCATTGTGAAAGAACAGCCCCAGCAAGCTCTGCCCTCAGGGTCCCAGAGCAAGGATCGGGCAGGATGAAGTAACCAAGTGACTGAGCAGCCTAAAGGCAGGGACTGAGCTGCCTTACAGCCTTAATCCGTAGGGGCAGAGTGAGACAGTTTTGGCACACTAGAGCCTTGGGCTGTTGCCCTGGGTAGAGTGCCATGACGTCACAGCACATAGCAACCTCAAACTCCTTGGCTTGGCACCGCCCAGACCTCCATAAGAGCTGTGCAGTGACCTCCGACCTGTGATCCGCACCAACTGGGCCTCCACATTCCCTGACCAGGAACTGCGGGAGCCATGCAACCCTGTGTCCTCCCTCCTGTGTCCTCCCAGCCTCCACACTAGCTCATTCATCTGGCCGGGGACTCTGGTAGCAGCATGCCCTCTGGAGCCCCCCCTGCCACTGTGCAGAGCCCTTCTCCTGGCCAGAGACTGCTAGAGCCTTGGGCTCTCTGTGCCAAAGTCACTGGGCACCAGGCACTCCCAGAACTGTGCGCACCACCTCCATCCCTGTTGCTGGATCCAGGTATGTCACACACCGGAGCTGCTTCCACAACCAGAACTCCCTAGCTAGAGCAGCCCCAGAGGAACTACACAGGGTCACTCCCTACAAAGATCCAGCAATAATAGAGTGATCCCGCTGAGGTCTAATCTTGGAGAGACACCTTGCAACTCTAAGGACAGCCAGAGTCAACAATAAAAAACAAACATGAGACAAAATCAACCGACAAACTCTGGCAATATGAATAATCAGAGTACATCAACTCCCCCAAGGATCAATGGGGCAGAAACAGCACAAGACCCCATGCACAAAAAAATAGCTGAGATGTCAGAAATTGAATTCAGGATCTGGATAGCAAATAAGATCGAACTAGAATTCTAAAAGTTATCTCAAGAATTCAATGGATTCAAAGATCAAATGACCAAAAATTTTGACACATTGAGACAAGAAGTTGCATCCCTCAAAGGTCTTAGAAACACAGTAGAATCCCTCAATAACAGAATGGAGTAGCAGAAGAAAGGATTTCTCACATTGAAGACAAAGTTTTTGAATGCTCCCAAACCCTCAAAGAAGAAGAGAAATAAAGAACAAAAAAAGACCACTCTCTCAAAGAGCTCTGGGATAATTAAAAAAAAAAACTATATTCATCTTATAGAAATCCTCGAAAGTGACGAAGTGGCTTCACAAGGCACAGAGTCTCTTCTCCATGAGATTATGAAGGAGAACTTTCCAGACATGCCAAGGGATTCCGAAATTCAGATAGCAGACAGTTTCAGAACTCCAGCACGATTCAACCCGAATAAGACATCCCCCAGACACATCATAATCAATTTCACTAAAGTTAATATGAAGGAGAAAATTCTGAAAGCTGCCAGATGAAAGAAAAACATTACCTACAAGGGGAAGAATATTAGAATAATTGCAGATCTCTCTGCTTTAAACCTTTCAAGCTAGAAGATGATGGTCATTGACTTTTAATGTCCTAAAACAAAATAACTTTCAACCCAGGATCCTGTACCTAAACTGAGCTTCATTTATGATGGAGAAATTAAATACTTCAATGACATTCACATGTTGAAGAAATTTGCCACAACTAAACCAGCTCTCCAGGACATTCTTAGACCTATCCTTCATAAAGACCAGCGTAATCCTCCATCACAAAAGTAAACCCACCCAAAACATTTTTGATCAAATTCCAACTTCCACAGTCGCAAAAGGATTAAAAATGTCCACTGGACTCTCGAAAGATTTATCAATATTCTCAATTAATGTGAATAGTTTAAATTGTCCTCTAAAGAGGCACAGGTTGGCTGACTGGATACAAAAACTCAAGCCAGATATCTGCTGCATCCAAGAATCACATCTTACATTAAAAGACAAATATAGACTCAAGCTGAAAGGATGGTCATCTATATTCCAGGCAAATGGAAAGCAGAAAAAAGCAGGCATTGCAACCCTGTTTGCAGACACAATAGGCTTTAAACCAACCAAAATAATTAAGGATAAGGATGGACACTTCATATTTGTCAAAGGTATTACTCAATATGATGAGATCTCTATTATTAATATTTATGCACCCAACCACAATGCACTTCAATTTGTAAGAGAAACTCTAACAGACATGAGCAACTCGATTTCTTCCACTTCCATAGAAGTTGGAGATTTTAACACCCCTTTAGCAGTCCTGGATAGATCCTACAAAAAGAAGCTAAGCAAAGAAATTTTAGATTTAAACAAACCATTCCACATCTGGACTTAACAGACATCTACAGAACATTTCATCTCAACAAAACTAAATACACATTCTTCTCATCAGCCCAAGAAACATACTCCAAAATCGACCACATCCTAGGCTACAAATCTAACCTCAGTAAATTAAAAAAAATAGAAATTATTTCCTTTATCTTCTCAGACCATCATGGAATAAAAGTTGAACTAAATAACAACAGGAACCTGCATACCCATACAAAAACATGGAAGCTAAACTACCTTATGCTAAAGGATACATGGGTTACAGACAAGTTAAGAAAAAAATCACCAAATTTTTGGAACAAAACAACAATCAAGACACGAATTACCAGAACCTCTGGGATACTGCAAAGGCAGTCCTAAGAGGGAAATTAATGGCACTTCCTCAAGAAAATGGAAAGAGAGGAAGTTAATAACTTAATGGAACATCTCAAGTAACTGGAAAAAGAACACTTCAACCCCAAACCTAGCAGAAGAAATAAATAACCAAAATCAGAGCAGAATTAAGTGAAATTGAAAACAAAAGAATTATACAACAGAACAATAAATCCAAAAGTGTGTTTTTTGGAAAGATCAATAAAATAGATAAAACTTTGGCAAACCTAACCAGGAAAAAAAGAGGAAAATCTCTAATTTCATCAATCAGAAATGGTAATGACGAAATAATGACAGACCCCTCAGAAATTCAGAAAAACCCTTAATGAATACTACAAGAAGCTCTACTCTCACAAATATGAAAATCTGAAAGAAATTGACCAATACTTGGAAGCACATCACCTACCAATACTTAGGCAGAACGAAGTGGAAATTTTAAACAGGCCTATATCAAGTTCTGAAATAGCATCAACTATACAAAATCTCCCTAAAAAGAAAAGCCCAGGACCAGATGGCTTCACGTCAGAATTCTACCAAACCTTTAAAGAAGAACTAGTACCTATACTGCTAAATCTCTTC
>CAUYPK010059642.1:0-37294 GCA_963574355.1 Loris lydekkerianus
CAGCTCAGAATCTACATAGAATTATAATCCAATAGTTTTGTACCAGTATTGTAGGAAATACATCAATGTAATGAGATTTCTTCCTAACGGAATATTTTACTTGGACTCATGGTGTAAATTGGATAAAAGACATTTCCAGAGGAAAAAAAAAAAAAAAAGAAGGTAGTCAATGTAGGGAGGTGGTCAGCTATGGTCAGCTACTGTATTCAATTCCAAGGCTTTATTTCTGTCAATTCACTGCCACTTCCAAATCCCTTCATTATTTTTTTTGTTCTCTAGAAGATCTCTGTGATCCCCTCATCTTAGTCACATGGTACACTGGAAACTTAAGCTGTGTACACACAATCAACACTCCATTAGACTCCACGGTTTATGTAACACAGCAAGATACTTGCTGCAATAAAAAATTGTATTTGCCTTACTGTATGACTCACTAGATGCTCGACATGTTTTCTGCCATGCTTTTGAAATGTTTGGTCTATATCATATTCTACGGTGTTTAAATTCTTCACAGTGGATGACTTATATTGAATTTGCCTTAATTGGAATCCATCCTATTTTCAATTTCCCTACTTCAACACACACTTTCATCATAGATCCTGTATTCAAAAGCACTTATCTCTACTCTTGCTTCTTTTGGAAAAAATAAAACAAATACAGGTACAATTAATTTCATCAGAGCAAAAAAAAAAAAAAAACAATAAAATCAGGGTTTATAAATATAAATGGTATATGTATAGCAAGTGAGTTCTACCTCCAACTTCTCAGAGATAAACAAGTTTATAGTTTTACTCTAGAAATAAACAGGCAACCAGCTACATAGATTGTCTTTTTTTATGCTTTATAAAGGTACTAACATTTACATTCTTTTACAAGTTAAAAAAGAAAAACCTAACACTACCATATCCATTTCTCTCCCTTCCTCTAATATTTTGCTCATATCTTTCCTCTCCCCTTTGGAATATTTTTCAGTCAAATTCCTACCACCGTCTTGATTCCAAATCTCAAGAGAACATTCAAATGAGATTTTGAAATGCGCCAATCTTCTATCATCTAAAGGGGAATTCATGTTTACTGAACACTTGCAATGGGCTAGGATTTATACTACATGCATTAACAATTACATTATTTCTCCTAAAAAAGTTCTGACTTAGGTACACTATTTTGCAGGTGAGAAAACAGCGGTTTAGAGAGGTTAACTAACTTCACCAAAGTCACAGAGCTACTAGGGAATAGAGCTCATTGGACATAGAGCTAGGATCTCTGTGAAGCCACTGTTTCCATTACATTGCTGTGTGTCTCCTTTGGAATGGAATGCACCCTCAATTCTTTACTCCTTTCTCTTAAAATTTTGCTCTTCCCTTAGTCTACCATATAAGTCATGTGCATGTGGATCTTTTCCTCTCTTCTACCATGAGCTCCTTAGAGAGTGGAAATCCCTCACTCATCTGTTTCCAACCTTCAGGGTCTATGATTCTACCTTCTGTATACACAGTATTCTACCAGGTGCCTGGCATATAGTTTTGAACAAGACAGAACCTGAAAGAATTTGCTTCCAGAACAGGACACTGACAAAAAGATGAAACGTGATAATGCTGAGGTGATAAACAATATCAAAGAAGCAGCATTTTATTTTATTTCACAGCATTTTATTTTATTTTACTTGCGTGAAAAGTGAGTCTGGTAAATGCTTTTTAACGTACGTGTTATTTTATGTTTCTTAGGTTTTCTTCTGTAACAAGAAGTGAACTACTGAAATCCAACTCCTAGGCAAGTGTTTGAGAGGAGCTTGATGAAACATTACCATCAGCTAGTTCTTTCTCCACACTCTTGGGTAGTTGTTCCTGACAAGGTACATTCATTTGGGGCTTTGGTATTTAATTTGGCAAGGTGAGTGGCAAAGGTAGAAAGTATACAAGATTTAAGTTATGTAGATGGGTTAAGATCCTGGCTCTGCCACTATTATTGTGGATGTTATTAACCTTTCTGAGATCTATTTTCTCATAAGTAAAATGGGAATAATAATTGGACTGACTTCAAGATATATTGGGAAGATTATAAGACACAGCTGATGGAATTAAACGATTGGTAATAGACAATTAATTACTCCTGTTATTTTTCGTGTGTAATTTATCACCTATTCCTATTCATCACCTGCAAAAATCATGACCCTTTTCCATACCAAGTAGCGTGGAAACCAGTGTCCACTCCTAGAGCCTCTTGTTACAGTCTCACTCTGCCTATTATGAATTAACATCTCTCCCAGGTAAAAAATGAATGAGCCACAGATAGCCACACTTTGGGACAGTTGGCACCAGGATGAAACTTCTCACTTGCTAGGCAACTGCTAATCAGAAGAATGAATGATCCCCCAAACTCCAAAGCTGCTGACATTTTCAGGAATATCAATGATGTTATATATCAGTATTATCTCAAGACTTCGAGCTACTGATGGACACTTGTATGGAGCAAGGTCAAAAGTGTGAACATAATGCACTGCATGGCGAGTGGGGGCTCTACTGTAGACCTGTTTCCCTTGCAGTTTGTCAAAGGTGAGCAATGAGACAAGGAATGCAAATCTGTCCTACACAGCAAAGGAGGTAATACTTCCTGTGAGAAGGCTGGAGTCGTTTTGTGTAATAGGATTAGTCTGGCTTAATTAAAGCTCCCCAACTGCTCATGCCTTCAAGACTCAGACAGCTTCCCTTGATTCTGAGAGAAGGAAACAGTAAGCTCAGTGGGTTAAACTACCGCATGAGGCCATGGACACGCCCTCCTCCAGTGAGCTGGGAGCGGTATGCCCCTCCATAGTCATGACCTCCTCTGGGGTCTCACAACTGTCTATTACTAGAGGAAGCAGAGAGCAGAGGGACTAGGGTTAGGAGCTCTTGGGCTGGAGAAAGCCAGCTTTAGTCGTAATTCTGTCATTCATCACCTGTGGGGCCTGGGGTTGTTACTGAGCCTCATTTTGCTCATCTGCAAATTGTGAGATTCACCTCACAGAGTGGTTGTGAGAATCCAAATGAGATTTGACATGAAGCATTTTATACCTGTAAGATAGTTATTGTCATTACTAATGTGGGGGTAGGTCCTGTCAGGACAAAGACGTGGGCGGTCCTTAGTGCTACTAATGCCAACGGTAGCACCCTTCCTATTTGCTCCTTAGGAACATGTTTGCAGCTTTAGCAACAACTGGTAAGATCATTGGGTTGTAAATAGGATTCTGCACATCCAAGCTACAGAGTCTGCTTTCCTGCAGAGTTGTCTGTTTCCTCACAACAGGGGAATTTGTTTGAAGAGACCACCTGCTGTACACTAGAGATGCTTTAAATAGACACACCTGAACTAGAAGCTCTGGATGGTTTATAAACTAAGGAAATTTGAACGTCAGGGCACCTTCTCATAGGGCTGAAATAAATACAATGGTGTGCAAGCTATTAGGGTCACAATAGTGTTCCCTGGACACGACCCTCATTGTCACGAGAGCCCAGCAAGGGAGTATGGGAAGAATGAAGCAGGAACAGTTTGCATTTATTCTTAGCATAGCATCTGATCACTGCTCCAGGTGTGAGCAATGTTAAATGCTTCCATTTTGGGGGGGCAAAACATCCTCCTTTCATTTATTCAGCAAACATTTTTTTCAGGATATATTACCTGCCACGCACAATGCTAATTGCTAGGGATACCAAATCCATCGCCTAGGTTTTTAACTCATGAGGCTCACAGGCTGGTACTTGGCAGTTTTTAACTTTCTGATTTCTTATGAATACAAAAAGAGCATCTGCTATTTAAATATCTGTTCCCTTTGAGCAGGACCATGGATTTTTAGAAGGTAACAGGCTAGCAGTATGGTGGGGAAAAGCCAATACAGTCAGGTCCATGTTACAATGGATGGGCAAACTGGGTCAGGTTAAATGTTTGTGAAAAATGACCTGGTTACTTATGGAATGAGAAGAGGAATTAGGGTTTCAAAACCCTGGAATCAGAGTTTCTGGATTTGAAACTAACTCTGAAAGATGTTGAGAAAATCCCTTACCCACTCAGAGATACTGTTTCTTAATTTATAAAATGGGGAAATCATCCCTGCCACTACACATTATCATTCTGAATATCTAACACTGTATTCTTCACTTTCATTATTCTAAGCAGTATTGATTTTAAAAAGCACCATTGATTGATAACAGTGTTTTTTTGGAGAGGGTGAATACAAGACTCTTTTGATTTCCAAAGCTGAACTATATTTTTGTAAAGAAGGGAAGGTGTGAGTCTTATAATTAATGTAATATGATAATTAAGAATGTTTAAAACTAGAAAATCCCAAACAAATTTATTACTGTTCTTTCTACAAGACTCTTAACCAAGTAGTCACATGTAAGAAGATTAGGCATAGGACACTATTTATACTTCAAGTCCAGAAGCAAAATTCTTTTGTAAGGTGATATAAAAATAATTTTATTTACTTGGAGTTCAGAAAATACTCAATGGTTCCCATTTCAGCACCTCTTCTTTACCTAGTCATACTGGTATTCAGAGCCAGATAGACACTCCTTAGGTTTTAGAGGTACCCTAGACTCCCTTGGCTGCTTTTCAAGTAGTCATGAAGGTGCTGCTATAAACTACCTTAGAAGTCTGGCTTCCCTCCCAGATATGCCTTGGGACGCTCACCTGCTGTCAGAGTGCTGAGCCTGGCCACAGGGAGGATTTCTGGTCCATCTCCCCAGGCTATTCTGCCTGAGAATTTTACTAGCTTTTACTTCACTCCCTGACAGCTGATCTCTCAAGGTGCCAACCTGCTTCTGTGTTGAAGTGGTGACATGGAATTTTCCACTGTTAAAGATTTACAGATGTTGTTTGACTTCAGCTCCAAATCACTGTGTGCATGTGCACATGCGTATGAGAGACAGACAGATGAAGACAAATTGATTACAAGCTAAATTCATCAGAATCCTATGCTAACCAGAAATCCCAGACAAACTGAGGAGTTTACTATCTTGTCTACACTACACAAAGGAAGATGTGCAGCTACCTCTGATATGCATTGGTATTGAGTATTAATAACTCAGTGATGGACGTCATGAGCACAGAGACATTATCATATTTTTTCTGTACCCCTAACACTTGCCAAAAAGTATGTCACATAGTTATCAGTTAATAAATGCCAATATAAATGTTTGCTTTTTTTAAATTTCAGAATTTTTTAGGGTACCCAAGTTTTAGTTACCTAGTTTGCTTTTATACACTCGAAGTCAAAGACATAAGTGAGCTCTTCATCCAGAAATTGTGCATTTTACCCATTAGGTGAGAGTCTACCTATCCCTTCCTCCTTATCCCACCTGCTTAATTTCCACTGTGTTTTTACTGCCATATGTGCACACAGGTGTTGATCAATTAGTTTCAATTTGGTATTGAGTACAGTGGTGTTTGTTTTTCCATTCTTGCAATATTCTTTCACAAGAATGTTCTTCAGCTCTGACCAGGTGGTTACAAGAGATACTAGGTTGCCATTTTCTTATTTTTATTTTTGTGATTTTTTTTTTTTAGGGTTTTATTGATTGATTGATTGCGATTCATTGAGAGTACAAAGACTTAGGTTATATTGATTGAATTTGTTAGGTAAAGTCTCTCTTGTAACTTTGTCCAGCCCCCAAGATCACCATTTTTTTTAATGGCTGACAAGTACTCCATGGTATACATATACCACATTTTATTAATTCACTCATATATTGGTGGGTACTTAGGTTGCTTACACTTCTTTGCAATAGTGAATTGTGCTATTATAAACATGCAAGCGTTAAGTGTTCTCTGATAGCATATCCTTTTTTTCTTTTGATAAATGCCCAGTAGTGGGATTGCTGGGCTTCATGATCAAACGGTAGGTTTACTTTTACTTCTTACAAGTATCTCCACAACTTTCCACAGAGGTTATACTAGCTTTCAATCCCACCAACAGGGTATAAAGTTTAAAAACAAATGTTTCCTGAATTGCATGAGTTAAATGAAAACTTCAGAGAAAGAAAATTGATCATTCAGTTTGGCAAGCCTTCTGCTAAACAGATCAACCTCTTAGAATAATTTTAATAATTCACTGAATTAAGGTATGTCCTTCACAATTCCTTCCCACCTTCCCTTTCTATTTTCAGATAGAATTGGGATTATTTGTTTTGACTGCAACAATTTTCTGCAGCTTAGCTGGAGAACCTTTAAAGAGGCTTCAGCCAAACACTCAGGAATGCTTTAATGTGTGAAATAAAATAAGTTTTATAAAGCAAACAACAATCTGAATCCCTAATCAGCTATTTTATACAATATGCATATAATTCTGAAAATTAGATACATCAAATTTCAATTTGGCTTCATGTAAGTTTTGTTTTATGGATTCATAAAGGCAGATTTTCTTTAATTATCAGGATTATTGCAAAACAGAGTTAGCACAGAAAATTCCTGACTTTGGCAAAGCTTGTTTCTTCAGGCCACTGAGAGTAACCTTGTGTAATAAATTATTTTTTTAAAGGCTCTGAGATAAATCTGATCCAAGTTTGAATCTCAAGTGTATTATTGATTCATAGTGTGAATTCCGCACAAGTTATTCTACCCAGCAAATATGAGGTTTTCTCATACATACAATAGAAAAATAGTTACCTGATCAAATTGTTTGAAAGTAAATGTGATAGCATTTGCAAATGGCACAGTCCAGTGCCAGAAAGGGTGGGGAACCTGTGGCCTTCTGGATCCTTAACTGTGGCTTTTGACCAATCAAAATTTCACAGAACAAATCTCTTTCTGTGAAATTAGGTTTGGTCAGGGGGCCAAGGGACCCCACTTGGGGATCTGGAGGGCCAGATGGAGCACGGAGGCTGCAGGTTCCCTGCCTGTAAAATGGAGATATCATTGATCCCCTGCTTACATCACAAGGTGGTTATGAGGATCAAGTCGAAAGACAGATATAAATAGATTTGGTAAATGAATAGTTCAGTATCCATAGAAAGTAATGGTAAAAATAATTCTTATCAATTTAGTCTTTTTTTTTTTTTTTTCAAATTCCAACGTGCCTATAAGAATATGCCCTCAGTATCTGAAATTTGCCTCAAAATGAAATTTGATTCTGTCTTAGCTGTGGATATAAAGCCACATAAGGCAACACGCTTTAGAGAATAAATGTGAAACTCTGTGGGGGAAATTGGAAACTTCAGATGTTATTAGGGTCCAGCTGCCAAAGGCTATTCTCTCTAAAGAATTTGCTGGCAGGTTGGTTGGCCTCAGAGTAAGGGTGCACAGGCAGTAGCTTAATTGATGTTATTCATAGTCAATGGTGAACAGAAGAGGGAACCAGGAATTGTGCCCTCTAATTGAAGGCGTATTGCTTAAGATTGCATCCACCAGATAAGAAAACCTCTCTTGGCAAATACAAATATTAAATCTTTGCTGGATTTGTGATTTGTCTTGTTCTTTTATATAAAAATCATGGAGTTAGGAGCTCAAATAATAATGTTTAAACATTCTAATAATTAGTTAGATCTTGCCCAGTGAAAAGGATGATTTTCTTGCCTAATTCTGGCTCCAGAGGTAGGCAGGTTGGCAGTCCCCTTGGAGATGACTTGAGGGGTCTGTCTTATCTCCATGACCTTCCTTTCAGATTTATCTTCTTACGGTGTCTTGAGACCTACATGCACATGTCATCTGGGAGGGTAATTTCTATTTAGATAAATAGAGACACAGTGGGAAGAACACAGAGAAAGCAGAGGATCAAAAAGGCCAGTCAGTTTATCCAAGGTCACACAGGACAGCTGGGACTCAAACCCAAACCTTCTAGATTTAGCCTCATTCAGTGATTTTTTTTTTCCTCTACATTGACTCTTCACCCTTCTGTACATTGACTGTACAATGACTACCATTCTCTTTTTTGCTCCTGACGTGTACAGGTCCACGGCTGTGACAGACTGGATTGGTCACCCCCTTACTTAAAACCATTTAACAGCCAATTTTTGATACAACTATAGATTTAAAATTATAGTAAATTCTATAGGTGGATTGATAAGATCAAAATGAAAAGGCCTTGTTTGGTCTTCTCAATATACTTTCCAAGTAAAAGCTTCTCAAAAATATCATTAGTATGATTCCGGACTTAAGACTAAAGTCTGCTGGAAACTGTGGCTCGGACAGGTTACTGCTGGTGGAGGGTGTGCACACGGAGAGCTGACTATCAGGCTTCTATCCTAGCACTCTGCCCAATAAGACTAAATACTCCCTGAGATGGACAGGTGACAGGAGGTGCTTGGGAGACTAGCCCCAACCTTAACAATACCCCTCAATCTCTGTAACAGTATAGTACAGGGATTCCCAGCAGTATATGGGGGGAGCAGGGCCATACAGAAGGAGAGAAAGGCCAAGAGTGAGAAGTGATCACAAATTGAAACTTACATAATTTAAGAGACTGCGTTCTTTCTTTCTTAAAAGTATAACTGTTTTACTTTTTTGTTGTTAAAATGTACTCTCTACACCTAAGAGGTATAACAACCAACCAAAAATAATGCATAGTTCTTGCTGGGTTCCTGACTAGAGGAAAAAAAAAAACTCTACAATTTTAAAGTCACTATAGACTGAATATTAGCTAGTAAAAATTATATTTAGGCTCGGTGCCTATAGCTCAGCCACTAGGGTGCTGGCCACATACACTGGGCTGGCAGGTTCGAACCCAGCCTGGGCCTGCTAAACAACAACAACAACAACAACAACAACAAATATCTGGGCATTGTGGTGGATGCCTGTAGTGCCAGCTACTTGGGAGGCTGAGGCAAGAGAATAACTTAAGCCCAAGAGTTTGAGGTTGCTGTGAGCTGTGATGCCACAGTACTCTACTGAGGGTGACATAGTGTGACTCTGTCTCAAAAAAAAAATTATTTTTAATTCTGTTGAGTATAATAATAGCATTAGGATAATATAATAAAATGTTCTCTTTCTTTTCTTCATATTTCTGAATATTATAGGAGTAAATAATGTCAATATTTGCTTTAAAATAGATCAACAAAGAAGATGATATATGTGATTCATAAGTGACATATGAAGTAAATTGGCAAACTCTTCATGACTATCAAATCTGGGTAGTAAATACACAAGCATTCTTTGTACAAGTTTCTCATCCTCTGTCTATGCTTGAAAATATTCATAATAGATACATTTTAATTTGCTTTGTAAGAATATTAGATATTCTAATTTGATAAAAGTAAAAAACTGACAACAATTATGCCATCCTCTCCATCAGCTGAGCTGACTGGGAGTGACAGCCCTGGTTCCTCCAAGCTTTTTCTGCTAGGTGCCCTCAACCATGTCACTCTGAGCCCTGCTTTCTTCACAGTAAAATGGATATAATAACATCTAGATCGAGTATCATATTGAGAATCTGTTAAAGAAATGAAAGTCCTGTGACACACAAATGCTTCTGTTCAATCAGCAAGTATTTTTTGAATATGGACCATGGCAAGGCCCTGTGACAGACACAAGTGATACAATGACCAAAATGTAATCTCTGCATTCAAAGACTTTCATTATGACCATCTAATGGATACATTGATTGTCACAGTGATGGCAATTCCAGAACAAACACCAGCCTCTAGTTTAAATACTGTCTATAACTTTCAACAAGGCCCAGAAAGCTCTCTTACCTTCCCAGCTTCATCTCTTTCTTTCTCTCCTACAGTTTGACTCCTTCAGATTCTAGTTTTAGAGATTACTGTCTTTCAGCTCTAAAACATTCCCCACGCTGTCCCTCTTCCTGGACATCTTTCTCACCAGTCTCCATGTAGCTTGTCATTCTTCCCAACTTACCTTAAACATCACTTTCTCATTTACCTAAGACAAGTCTTTCCTTAAATTATAAAAGATAAGTTCTATAACACTCAATATATACACAATTATTTAATCATCTGTAACAACTTGCTTAGCATATGTAAGGCACATAGAAGTTACCAAACAAATATTTGATAACTGATGAAGCGAGGCTGCTAATGTGGCCATCACTCCCTTATCCTCATAAAAAAGTGGTGTAATCAATTTGAAAAGTGTTGAGTTTGATATATATGTTCTATTCCTCTATATCTCTCCCACTAAAATATTTTCAATTTTCAAAGTGAAAGGAAGAATCATCAAAGATATGGAATGAGAGAAGTAATTCTCCTTAACCTGCTTCTCAACATAATTATCAATTTCTAAATCCTATAATCACCTAGCTAGATTCTTCTTCAATCTTAAATTACCTTTTACTCCTTGGGTTACTGAATATGTTCCTATTTATAATCTTAATATTATAAGTATCTTAATTGTATAAAACCAGAGAAATCACATAATGGGAACTTACCCACAGCCCCCAAACTTACAAACAGGACTGAAATATAAATTCCTCAGCACCACTTATGCTTCCAATTTCATGCTCAGTTTAGCTATTTCCATGTCTCAGAAAAAAATTCTTCTGCATATTTCAGTAATTTTTTCTATAAAATTGTTCCCCTGATTTTTGCCAAAAGGTCTATGAGAAAGTGAAGGACTCCCTGGGCGTATATAAAATTGAAATTGTCATTTACAGAAGGATAAAATGTGACTCTATACTGTCCTCTACACAGTACCGCTTGCTAAGAAATCTGAACTCTAAAACAGAAAGATACTGCAGAACCATAAAGTGTCTTTTAAGGTATGTATGATATTTGTTATTTAGCTACCAGTGCTGTGATAGAAAGACTGGACGACAGATAGAAAACCTGGGGGAAATTAAGTGTCTCTCTCAAGGGTTGGGTGAGAAATAGCAAGGATGATGGGAATGAAGAAAAGGGGACAGACACTCGTGGGTGTAAACAAGAGGCTCTGTTGAGTAATTTGATGTGGCATAGTAGAAAGAGTAGAAGTGTTCAAGCTTCCCTCAGGTTTTGGCTTGGGCAACTGACTAACAATAGAAAAAAAAGCTGACATGGAGGGGAACAAATTGAATTCAATGGGACACATTGAGTTTAAGGGCATATCATTATGGCCCAGGGTTCTTGTGCCAGGTTTTCATAATTCCAGTGATGGAAAGAAAGGGTAGATTACATCTTTAACAACTGAACCAATTTATAAACCAAGCTGTCCTGAGCCTAAGGAATAATTATAGATAAGAGTTGGGCTGCAATGACAGACAGGATTGTGTGAAACACATGTTAATCTGATCATTCTTTCCTCCTGACTCAAGGAAAAATCAGGAAATAATAAAATAATCATTAAAAACTGACTTTTATACGCAAATAAATGAAAGTATTTTAGGAGAAAACAGATCTCTGCTGAACTGAAACAGATGAATTTATCTTTCCTTTTGATTAATAATGTAAGTATAATAGAAATCCCGAGCTTGCTACCTCTGGAGGTGTAGGAGCAGCCTCATAATTAGCCTCCAATGTGAACTGTGAGGGTGAGGATCGGAAAGCTGACTCACAGCCTGGTGTCAATTATTTGCAGTTTGCACAATGAAAGCTAAAAATTTGGAAGATGCAGGATGACTGAAGCTTCTGGAAGTTGTTTGAGCAAAGTCACAAGGTAAGTTATTTCAATTGTTATTTGCTGTCAAATTTATTCTCTGTCTTCTTATAGTATGAAAGGTTGCAAAGAAATGTACAAGGAGTGCCTATGCATCCTCCACCCCACCGTTCCCAGAACTGTGTCTGGTCGGCTCACAAAGGCACATGATAAATACTTGCCATGTCCACGTATGTGTGCATGAATGAATAAAACCAGGTTCTGACTTCCTTGGGGTATCCTCTACTTTCTCAATACCTTCTTACGATGAAGGTGTTCCTAGAACTGAACATGATGCAACAAGTATGATCTGATACATTTAAATGTCCAAAAGTTTTTTTCTCTAAAAAGTTCCTTTTTAACAGCTCCAATTCTCAATTCGTGTATGTGTCATCCCTTTAAGCATATTAATTAGAGTATTTTGAAGTCTCCCTCCATTCCCTGCATTATCTCTGGATTCTCTGGATTCTTTATGATACTAGTTTTTGCTTTAAGGATGTCCTCAAGTTTCTGGTAATCCTTGCTTATGACTCCAAATTAAGAATGGGGTACTAAAATGCTGACTAGAAGCTTTGCATGCCTGAGTAGGGATTATAAACTAGTGGCAAGCTAGGGACATGTTCACTTTGTAGACACACAATATCAGAACCTATAAGATTCTATGCTTAGGCCAGGTCAGATTCCCCAGAATTTTTTAATATTATTTCTTTTAGGTTAAAGGTCTAGTTGCTGAGTTGTGAGAATAAAGAGGAAGGGAAGAGGCTTAGATGAGGGGAGGGAGAGGGAGATGTCTCATGATTTGCTGAATACCTTCCTTACTATCTCTCTCTGTTCTCTGTGTAGCAGTTTAGCTCCACCATGTCCATGTCTGATGCCCCAAGTTCAAAGGGACTCTGCTCCAGCCTTTCCAAAGAGGAAACATCCCTCTGCTAGGCTGGGAATGGTTGACAGGTTGCAGAGGGAATATCGGATTTTCACCCAATCATTCTGTATTCATACTTTCCCTATATTCGCGCTTTCAGAAACCCGAGGCCTTTAATATCAGTCCTTCCAGGACTCTACACCTTTCACCTTCCAGGACTCTACACCTTTCATTAGCTTCATATCTCTGTAGACACTTGGATTTCTGCTTTTTTAGTTCTGCTATCACTTTCACTCATCCACCAGCATCCCAGTTTCCAGTCTTGTTCACATATATCTCTTACATGTCAAAGTCTTGTTCATACCCCTTACTTGTGTCTCCTTGACTCATTTAGTTTTTTACCTCAGGTTTTTATCTATTTGAAATTTTTAATGGTTACTTTGGTGGAATTTTGGAATGGAAGTAAATGTGGGTAGTTAAACTGCCATTTTTAATAAGTTCAAAATGTATATTTATTAAATTTAATCTTAGTGCTTTCTTATCATCAGTCTATATCTTGTCAAGATCATATGGACCCCAGCTTCATTATCATCATGTGTTCAGTATCCCCAAACCCTGTAACATCTGTAAATAGTACAGAAGACTTCAAGAGAAGAAAGCTAGGATTCATTTATTTTTATACTTTCATTCAAATTTTATTAAAGCTTTCTTACCTTTCCAGATTGAAATAAAATCCATGAATCCATCTATTTTATCTATTTTAAAAATGTGCTAGGGATAGAAATTAAAGCTTAATAAATAATCTAATCCCTTAATAAATAATCTAAAAGTTCAAAGAACTCCCAGTTATTAGGAGACACAGGAAAGAAAACAGACAATAAAAAGGTTTGTTGAGATATAAACAAGGAGCTGTGTTAGCACTAACAGCACAGAGTTGAGAGGATGGACACAGAGGATGGAGCTCAAGAGGAGGAAATATCTAGACATGACCTTGGAGGTTGAGGAAATACTGAGCAGGCAAAGAGGACAACTAGGTGTAGGGAGGGGTGACAGGCTTCAGAGCCCAGGGAATGGCTCTGTGCGGGCAAAGCATTATGACTCTTCTGCCTCTAAGGGAGAAAAAATTTCTCTTCATCCATAGCAAATGCAGGAAGAAGAGGCCTAAGTAAGTCATCTTTTTACAGGATAACTTGATGTCAGTTTCCTTCTATTGAGAAAATGAAAAGAAGGCCCCTATGATAAAGTCTTTGGCTTTTGAATTACCTAGAAAAACTGAGGTGTCAGCAACCTTTGGCTGAATGTGAAGCTTGCTAATAGAATCCCTGAATTACCGAGAAGGGATAAAAGAGCTTTAAGAAGTACAAAAGCACTGTGTGAAAATATGGGATTATTATTATTACTCTTCCATTGCCAGCCACCACCAGCCCCAGCCCTGAGGAATCCTCTTGAACTTAAGAAATGAAGCTACTTTTCTGTGGATGCAGCAATTTTCTGGTTTTGATATTATACCACAGTTGTGTGGGACATCAACTTTGGGGTACAGTGGGGTGGAGGATGCATAGGCACTCCTTGTACATTTCTTTGCAACCTTTAAAAAGTTAAAAGTTTTAACTTAAAAAAAAAAAAAAAAAAAAAGGAAAGACAAAGAAGGCCAGGCATAGTGGCTCATGCCTGTGATCCTAGCCAAGGCAGGAGGTTTCCTTGAAGTCAGGAGTTCAAGACCAGCCTGAGTAGAAGATCCCATCTCAACAAAAAATAGAAAAATTAGCCAGATGTTGTGCCAGGCATCTGTAGTCCCAGCTACTCAAGAGACTGAGGCAGGAGGATTGCTTGAGCCCAGGAGTCTGAGGATTCAGGGTCCTATGATGACATCACTGCACTCTAACCAAGATGACAAAGTGAGACTCTATCTCAAAAAAAAGAAAAAAAGAAAAGAAAAGAAAGAAGGAAGGAAGAAAAGGAAAGGAAAAAGAAAAGAAAGAGAAAAGAAAAGCAAAGCAGCAGGTTCTCAAGGAGAGAGAGAGGAGCTCAGTTTCACTAGTATCTCTATTCAGGGCTATAATGAATTGAACTCAGTATGCTGCTGAAGATTACTATGAAATTAGAATCCAATTAGGATGGCCGCATGGGCATGGTAAAAGCTTAGATTAGAGGCTAGGCTCAACACTGAGGGGCTTGATACAAGTAAAGCTGAGTGGGGAGTTTAAAGCATTAGCTTCTAAGCATAAGAACTGCAGTAAAAAAGTTTTAAATATACTCAAGATATTTAGCATTTGATCAAAATTCACTGTGAAGCAAGGGATTTATCCTGCTGGCCATTCTATTTTCTATCACTGGTGAATACAATATGTCTCACCAGCCCCCAGCTTCTCTCAGCTCTTATTCCCTCCCAGTGCTGGAAGGAAGATGGCTAAGGAATTCCAAGGCATGATCAGGAAAGAGATATTGAAATCACACCCAATAGATAATGTCCTTAGTAATGACTCAGAAGGTAAGAAACCTGTGGAGTGAGGCAATTCTTTTCATGTAAAAGAGCATCTGGATGTTTGGGCAAAATTGAAAGGAGGAGGCAGAAATAACCAGGACAAACTTAGAAAGGTTTTTTCTAAGATTCAGTTTGTGTGCTTATCATTTTCCCTCACATCCAATTCCTACACTTCTGCTTTATATCATAAGGGCTGACTTCATGCAAATCATATTTCTGAGGCTCCCTGGAAAAATGACTTCTGGCCTGGAGAGTCACTGACAGGAATATGGGGGGTGGGGAAGAAGGGTATTTTTCTGCTCTTTATGTTTCAGGTGGCATTTTAAGAGTGCATGTTTTTCCTCTATGATTTCTATAGATTTTTCTTAATTTTTAGGTCTCCATTAGCATAGTTTTCTCTTTTTGCTGTTGCTATGGCCTTCTTTCAACAGAAGAGAGATGGAAAGTTTTTTAACTTTACTCATATAGGTTAGGGGTTTGCTGGGTAATAAATTATTTGTTCCTAGTGATCTTGATGTAATGAAGAAAGTCAAACCTGGGCAAGAGTTAATTCACATTGGATTCTGAGAACTACCAGATAAATGCACCCAACAACTAGTGCCAATGCAAGAAGTTGTGACTACAATGCCTGATGGATGCTGAATAAAGGCCCCCCCATCATGACATCCAGATCTTAACCTTCAGAACTTGTGAAGGTTACTTTATATAACAAAGGAAACTCTGAAGGTGTGATTAAATTGTGGATTTCAAGATGGGGAAATTATACTGGATTATATGAGTGGGTCCTAAATATAATCACATAGGTCTATATACCTGGTGGGAAGAAGGCTGGGGGGAGGTGGGAGGTGCAATAATAAAAGTGAGAGGTTAGAGTGATGTGAGGAAAGGGTCACAGGCAAGGCAGCCTTCAGGAACTAGAAAAGGCAAGGGAACAGCTTTCCTGTGGAGTCTCCAGGACCAAGTAGCCTTGTTGACACCTTGCCTTTAGCCTAGTGAAACAGATTTCAGACCTCTTGCCTCCAGAACTGGAAGGGAGTAAATGTGGGGTGTATTAAGCCACTAAATTTGTGGTAATCTTTTACAGAAGCAATAGGAAGCAAATACAGTGATGCTGAATATGAATAGATCCCTAGTGCTTAAAAGTTCCCCATCTATGCATAAATTGTTGCTTGCTATAAAATTATCCTTTAGAGAACTCTATAAAATTTCTTTGCCTCAAATGCCCCTTCAAGACTGAAGGCCTTACGACCCCAGCTGCCCCTAGCTGAAGAGAGCTGCATCAACCAGGGGCAGTCTGCATATAATGACTGGTTAATAAAGGAATATAAAGGCCCAGCCCCTTCATCCCAACTCGGGGCAATGAATGCTAAAGAACCAAGCCTTTAGAAGTCTCTGTTGAGATGTAACAGATTTTCCTTCTGCACAATCCTAATCCCTTCCTCTAGATTCTGATTCAGATTCACTCCCCAATAAATTTCCCATCTGCCCATCTCCTTCTGAGTCTGCTTTTGTGTGAACCCAACTGGCAAAATTGACTTACCTATTTTTAGACAAAAGCACTGCTTGGTAAATTTCTTTATATATCTGCTGATATTACCAGCCCACTCACCTACAATAACACTTCAAACTCCAAAGTAGCTAAGAAGGACCTAAGATCCTCTCTAAAGCCAATGTGACCATTTACAAACTTCCCTCAGCCGGGGTCCTCGGTGCCAGGTGAGTTAGGGAGGGAAGATAAAGTTAGCACCCAAAAGACGTGAAGACTGCTTACCGATCCATTCCTGGGTTGAAGGACACTTAGGTTGTTTCCACATTTTGGCAATTGTAAATTGGGCTGGATAAACAGTGATTACAGATCACGTAAAACAGTGTCTCTCTGGCAATAGCCTGCACTTGTGTTATTGCTCTGCTTGCTCTTGAAAAGGGAGAGAGGAGAAAGCTATTTATTCACTTTGAGAAATAATTAAGATAAATAACATTCATGTGTACATTTGAAATGTAACTTTGTGCTTTTTGAATGTGTTGCCTTGCCTTAATATTATCTGAATATAATTAAAATCTACTGCCACCTGACAGCATGTGTAGTGTCGTGTCATAGGTGTGGTCGTCACTTCCAAGCTGAGCTCCCTTTGTGTTTTCCTTTTCCTTATTCAGACTGTTTTTGAGTTTTCATAACCCACCAAGGTTGTGCATCACTAACCTGCACCTCTGAGCTTTTATTTATGCTCTCTTTTAATCCTTCCAAAAGCTCTGAGCGGAAGATAATCTTATCTCACTGTACATATGTGAAAATTGAGTCTCATGCTAGTTGTGAAATATGCCTGAAGTTACCCAGTTAAAAAGTAGGGGTACCAAAAGTGGAACCCTGATCTAATAACTTTCCCAGGGTGCATGCAACTATAGTTGTGTACACAAATATGATTATAAATACTGAACAACAAAGAAAAGACAAGCATTCTGTTTTCATGGACCCAATTATCATAATGATTTAATATCTACTGTGGGCTGCATCATGTCCCAAAGTAACAACTGCAAACTGAAGGAACCTGACATGAGGCTGACAGGAGCAGCTTGGCAGTGAATCTCCTTGCTCTCATCTTTTCTGGAGACAGAGACACAATTCACAAATGGACTATGTTTCAACTGTCAACAACAACCCCTTCTTCCTGCCTTTTGTGTCCATACCTAATTCTCTTCATCAGCATGAATGTTACCATTTTCATGTATTTTTCTTGGTCTGGAATTAAATTTATTTTGTTCATAAATCCAATCCTGGTACACCTTGGGCCCCTGAGAATTCCTAGATATATGACTATCACTATACATGTTGCATCCATGCATAAAATTCAGTAAAATATTAATCATCTCTCTTCATTTCCACCACAGAAAGAATTTCTTTTGGAGGGGGCATTTTCACAAACTTTTATCTCCTAATAAAAGTGATCATGCATATCTAAGAACTACAAAAACAAACCACATTGAGAGGTAAGGTTGAGAGATTTTTTAAATCAGTAAATATTTAATTAATTTAGTTAAAATATTAAATTCCCAAATGATGAATTTATACTATTCTGTGAATAAAACTGGCTGTTCACTAAACTGTTCCTAAAGCAGAAATTATATTTTTCCTATCCTATTGCTGCCTCTGAGTTAACATGTATTTTTGCTCCCATGTGAGACAAAATTTTTATCAACCAAGTTAAGAGACTATTCTGGACTCTTTTCATGGAGCTAGACTAGAATTATAGTGTTGGAGAATATACCCTTAATGACTTAGCCTGTCATTCAAGGCTCTCATGATCTGCCTTCACCTTCCTTTCTTAACTTCTACTCACAACCTCCCCTTACAACATTCCAAGCATAAGAAGTGTTTTCAGAGCATCCTTTGTACTTTAATATTTCTTTTAATTTTACTTTTTCCTCTCTTTAGAGTAATGTTTGTTCTTTTTTGATATTCCAACCAATCTTCATGGACCAGAACAATGAACACTTCCTCCTCTAAATATTTCCTGTGTCCTCTGGTCCAAATGAAGCCACCTCATTTGCTACACACTCACAAAGCTCTCTATTGTGACACTGTGCCCTGTTTTGTACTTTAATGATTATATGTATGTACTCTTTCTCCTGGAAGAACACATTCCAGAGGATAGGAAATGTATCTTTTCTATTGCTCTAACATCTAATGCCCCAGCACTGAGACTTATATGGACAACTTAAAAATGTCTACAGAAATTGAAATAAACAATTAAATATATTCAAGTAATGGTAGCACTTTTTTAGGACACTGCCAGTGATTTTTATGTGTGCTAGTAGCTAATTGACACATTCAGGAGAAGAGAAGAACTTGGTCTTCTTGGAAGCCTCTGCAGATGAGGCCTGGGAGGGGATGTCTTAAGGACTGGTCCAGACCCAGGACAAGAAAAACAATTACTACAAAAAACTGCATAAGCATAAGCGGGGTGTCATAAGATTCCGGTCCGTATGGGGATGAATGATCATCTTTATGCCTAGTGGCCTGGCATGAGGCAGATACTTAGTAAATAAGGCATCTTCTGTGCCCGTACACATCCATCCAGTTCTCTCCGTCTCCACATTTACCCCTAGCTGTATTATAGCGGGTGACTTCTTTGTCCTTTGCCACTAAAATCTAAGACAGTTTTAAACATAATCTTAGCATGTAATTCAGTACTTAGCATATAATCATCCTTAGATTAAGAGATGACTGTTGAAGAAATGAAGGAAAGGAGAAAAAAAATGAAAGACAATAAAATGAACACAGAAATTTCCTATTTAGCTTTTCAAAAAATATCCATTGGCATCACCATGGAGATCTTGAGCAGTGGAGGACAGACACTGCTACTGGCTTCACGGTGGTGTACACAGCATTTTCTTTTGCGAAAAAGCTGAGCTTCGGGAAGAAACTTTGTCAGAATGCTTATTCCAGGTTAGCTAGAACATGTTTTGGGAGCAGATCAATACATGTAAGTCCTATTCCCTGCCCAGACCTCAGCAGCAATCGCTCTGTAACCCTGAGAGTTTATTTGCATGTGCACACTCTTGTGTGAATTTAAAAGAAGCAATACTATAAATTCTTAGGGAAGTCTTAAGAGATTTGATTTTCTCATTTACATTCAACTCTGTTAGAGAAATAAGAAAATTTATAGTGTTTAGGCCATTTAAGAACATGAAACAGCTTCCCACACTCATATACTCTGGCCTGCCACCTCTCTCCCATTCATTTCGCCAGAACTTCATTCCCTAAATTCACATCCAAAGAGATCTAGTTCATTGCCCCAATATATTTTTTTCCCTAAATTCTTTTCACATACATCTTATTGTCTCAACAGTGACATACTGGCAATATTGTTGCTCCAAAGAAGCTGTACTTAGAAAAGTTCTGTCATCTACTTAAAGGGGCTTCAAAAGTGCTACAGGAATCCTGCAGATGCAACCTGAACCTTCTAGGAGAGGCTCTGCCATGAAGTACCCTGGTCAGCACCTGCCTCATGGGGCCACCTCGTGCCTGAGACTCCATGGGTCAGGGAAAATCTTGCTGGTTGTGCGGAGAACTCAGAAGGATTAACAGATGGCATGCAGAACACAACCCTGAACTGTCAGCAGGGTGACACTCATTAACAGTCATCACTGAATCCATTTCTAGCAAAATCCCATTCCAATGAAATCCCACTTCCCCCAAAATGTTAATCTGCTTGAATGAAAGTGACTATAAGGTACTAAATGCCAGGCCTCACTCAAGCTCTGCAGATAACAAGGACTCTCTTAGAGCCTCAGGGACTTTCTATCCATCATTTCTTTGGGGGGTGGGTTCTGATCAATCTCTTCTCCAGGCTCATTAGCCTCTGCAGATGAGACAGGAAACCGGGCACACTCAGAACTCTTTTCACTACTCTGCCTACTTTTCCTCCTCAGCAGGACGCCTAAGGAAGAGGGAGCAAGGGAAGAATGAGCAAAGGAGGGACACAGGGCACTTGTCATAATACAGGTCAGAATTCCTTCCACAGTGAAAATTCATTCATCCTTTTTCTTCAAGTATATTACTGATTTGTTTCTATTCCTCTACTCCTTCCTAATGTAATCCATTAATCCAAAGCAAACTGTTAAACTACTTTTTGCTGTTCTTCAGTATCATCAGTGAATTAAAATATTGATATGTAAAATAAATGCCACATGTACACAGCACCAACACTGGATAATGATGCTCAGGTCACCAACCCCAAACTGCTTTGCAGTCACTGACATAGGAACCAACATCTTCCCTCCCATCACTTGCTTCCCGCCCAGCCCCCTCACCAACCAAGAGGTAGTACCTCAAATAGTTACAGATTTTCACACTTTTGGGTCTTTCTCTCCAAGGTCTCTTTTTCCCTGTTAGGGCCTCCTGAAATCCTCTACTCATCCTCCAAGACCCAGTGCAAATGCCAGGCAACATTCCATGAAGCCTCAGTCAACAAGAGTCGGTCTCTCACTAGTCTTCCCATACCTTGATTGGGATTTGTCTCATTCTGTCGTGATTCCCTGTGGTTACAGCTCCAATGAAAATGTATTAAACATAGTGGCATGGTGAGTTCAAATGAATGGCTGAAATTGATCACTCTGGCTTGCTAAGTCCATTACTAGGGGTAAAGTGAAAAATCATGCGAGTGAGCACTCAATGCTATTTAGATGAAAGGCTTAGTGGTATCCATGAGTTGGCAGTTAACCTAGGAGCAGAGAGACCTTGGTTCTAATCTCAGCTCTCTCACTAACATTTTTTCCCAAACTCACACCTTAGTAAACCAAAACTCTATGTTTGATTTATCAGTCACTTACTTGGTAAATCTGATCAGTAAACTTTGCCTTGGTCACACCATTGTTTACCAATAGTCCCTGCTTTTGTATACACTCTACTCTTACAATCTTCTTGCTACCAAAAACATTTGGGCCAAGAGAACATCAAAAGCAGCTTATGGAAAATACAGTGAGATTTCTTTCATAGAAACCAATACCCAAAGAAACCATGGCAGTGGAGGGAGGAAGATGTGGCTCTGCTGTGTGACCTTGGACAAGTTACTAAACCTCTGTGAAGTAAGGATAATAACCATAACAGCCTAAACTACATGGTTACAGATATAACAGTACTAAGTTCTAGAAAACATTTTGCTAGAAGTGCTCCAAAATGTGAGTTGTTTCTATTACATCCATACTATCTTTTAATTATAGCCCAGACCCATAGTGTTTCCTTATTCTTGTTAGTTGGTAGTGAAATTCCCAACAGATTTTAAGCTAGACGTTTCCTGTATCTATAGGGCCTTTTGAAAAATTATATTTCTATAGTTCCTGTTTCTTAGGAAGGATGGGGACAAACACAGAGACCTTATTATTTCTGAAAAATGCTGCTTCACTGTGATAATCTAAATCTCCTGCAGATAGATGAGAGAGAAAAGATAATTCTTGCCAAAAATGATCAGTCCAACCAACCATAATTATGTAATTATATATCCAACTGTCAGCAAAGAAGTCAACGGTTAAGTCTGTTCTCAGCTTCACAGAATGATAATGATAATAAACATAGCTATTCTTAGTAGCCAAAGTATATTTTGCAATTATAACTGACACCGTTAAACTTTCTTTTTCCTAAGCTAAATGATTTGCAATACATTTCTTCTTTGAAACAATAGATGCTTTTGACTTAGTAAAACTCACCTTTGCCCAGCATGATCCACCTTTCTACCCACAATTCGCTGTACTGCTTGAGAGCATTGCTTAACAAATATAATGAAGGACTTGAAAAATATCTTCTCCTTTGGAAAGCCCTGGAATTGTATAGATTCTTCAGCTTTCCGCATCTTAAGCACTTTAAAATGCATCACCAGTTTAATGCTGTCTTCAATCTTTCTAGTACCAAGCATTTACAATGTGCCAGAAGCTATACTGAATTCTATATATCTGATATATATAGCAGTTTATCTCATTTATGCTCCCAACAACACTGGGGTGGGTGTTAGCATCACCAAGTTTACAGAAGCAGACACTTGCTCCAGGTTGCATAGGTGGAAGTTAAATGATGGATCCCAGATTTAAAACCAGATTTTCCTATTCAGATTCCGCCCTCTCACTGACTATCCTATAATGTTTGGGGTGTCCATAACGTTCTGCACTTCAGTATCTATGTGCCTGTCAATTCCTGATACAGTGAAGAGAAACACAACAAAAAAATGGTGGATAATTAGATAATAGTCCTATAATAGACAACATGCTTTAAGCATTTACTTATATCATACAATATTCTAAGAGCTTTATACAAGTCAACTCATTTAATTTTAACAACTCTATAAGGTAGATGATATTATCTTATTTTACCGATGAAGAAACTGAGTCTCCTGGGGATTAATTGAAGAGAGAGCGCGCGAGCGCACGAGCGTGCGAGCGCACACCTACTTCCTACTCCTTATCTATCCTTGGCCCACACCTAAATCACAGGGTCTCAGGAACTTAAACAATCCTCTTTGCCCAGATGCAAAGTACACAGTCATATCTCACTTCCTTTGGCTTATTCTTTCGTCCTATTTTACCTTGCCCCTGAATTTTTCATCCAGGTGATTTTCTTCCCCAGGTACTTGCTCTATGGCAACTGGCCTAGCAGGCCAACAGGGTCAGACTCATCTCACAATCTTACTTATTCACCTGGGCATGCCAAGTAGGAATTCCCTCACACTACACATGAGGAAGATGAGGAGCAGAAAGGCCAAGTAGCTGGTCTGGGATTTGATAGTACACAGGGTGGCTCTGAGCCTGATCTTTAATCCACAGAACAAGACCTCTCCCTTCCTGAGTTCCCGCAGTCTGCCACCTGTAAATGTGATCCCATACTAAACTGCGTTGGATTATATTGTATTGATCTTATGCTAAGTTGTATTGCTATGGAATTGCTTTCTAATATATGGCCTATTTAATTATAAAGTATTTAAGGGATTATGTCATCCTTTTTCTTTTGTGGCATTCAGAGTACCTATCTCAATTTTTACTTTTTATTATTTGCTGAATCTCAGTTGTCCCAGATTGGAATATCTGCTCAAGCAGACCCAGAAAATTCCTCTAATTCCAGGCCACTAGGAAAAGTTTTCCAAGTGCTAACTGGTTTTCTGTTTTCTCTTTTTTCCTTGCTCTATATACCCTTCCCTGGATGGGTTATTCTTCACCTCACATTTCTCTCCACAACATCAATTTACCTAATTATACTGCTCTGGATGTCCTCCAGAAGCATGTAATGACAGAATCTGTACCTTCTGAAACCTGTTCTTCATCTAGGAAGGCACTAGGAAACCACCTAGTTTTCCAACTCAAAAACATCAGCAAGAATCAGCTCTTGAAATTTGTTTCAAAGGGAGTGGTGCCTGTGGCTCAGTGAGTAGGGCGCCAGCCTCATATACAGAGGATGGTGGATTCTGAACCTGGCCCCAGCCAAACTGCAACAAAAAAATAGCTGAGTGTTGTGGCGGGCGCCTATACTCCCAGCTTCTCAGGAGGCTGAAGCAAGAGAATCGCCTAAGCCCAACAGCTGGAGGTTGCTGTGAGCTATGACGCCACAGCACTCTCCTGAGGGTGACAGAGTGAGACTCTGTCTCTAAAATAAAGAAAGAAAGAAAAAAATTTGTGTCAAAGGTCTAATTAAAGATAATAAATACCAGTATTCTTAACAAGCTTACATAATTTGTATCACTTTTCTAATTTCGATTTAAGGCTTCTTGTTTCTATATACTACGTAATTTGCATTTCTGCTTCTAAAAACCAAATATGTAACCCTATTTTCTATATGGGTATAAGTTTTAATGAGTCAAAGAAGTGAGATAAAGTGAGATGGATTTTTCCCTACAAGGAATTAGCATTTATTTCATTTTTATTGTGTATAATGTCACATGCACACTACTTAAGGTACACATTATAGCCATCTTATAGTGCAGGTATTATTATTCCTATTATACGTGAATAAACTGAGGGTCCAAGAAGTGAAATCACATGTCAAGGTCCCCAGAGTTGACAAATGACAGTGACAGAATTTAAATCCACATCTTTTCTTAAGGCTACACATGTTCTTCTTATCCTATGCAGTGCCCAAATAAAATAAATGTGAAAATAGGACAAGATTTTCTTATATCAGAGAGATCACAAGTTCTTTAAAAGTATAAACTATCAAGTCTCCAAACGGAAATATTAGTTATAACTATTGTGGCTTATGATGACTCATATTAGAAGTTTACAAATAAATTACCTAGCCTTAAGAGCTTTTAGTCCCATGGAGAGAATACACAGAAACAATAACATGTAAAATGTGCTTCAGATTCTGTGACAGAAGATAGCAAGGAGGAGGTCACAAATCAGCAGCCTGATGACCATGTGTGACTCACAACAATATTTCCTTCAATTTCACAGTGCTTTTAGAAACATGAATCAAGAGTTAACATTTATTTCAAAATGGAGAAATTTCATATTGACATCCATATCTGCAGCTACCCAAACAATGAAAAGTCTGATGACTGTGAACTCCCCATGCTGGCTGTCCATTTTCAATGTGAGCCCAGTAGCTGCTACTTTCCAAGGGTGTTATATACATGTATTTGTATATAACCTCCCATATTTCTTTAAACTAACAATTTTTGGGAGAGCTCCCTACAGCTTTTTTTTTTTTTTTTTTGAGACAGAGTCTCTCTATGTCGCCCCGGGGTAATGTCCTGGTGTCACAGTTCACAGTAATCTCAAACTCTTGGGTTTAAGAGATTCTCTTGCCTCAGCCTCCCAAGTAGTTGGGACTATAGTCGCCCATCACAACACCGGTTATTTTTTGGTTGTAGTTGTCATTGTTGTTTGGCAGGCCTGGGCTGGATTCGAACCTGCCAGCTCAGGTATATGTGGCTGATGCCCTAGCTGCTGAGCTACAGGAGCCAAGCCTTACAGCCATTTCCTATTAGGAGCACATCTGATATAATATATTACCTTGGTAACACTGCTCACGTGACTGTAGGTAAAGTCATGCAGTGACATTTAAGGTGACATAATAAAAATTGTCAAGGCAGTACTGATAGGAGGAGAAAGGATTGGGGTACATAAAGGAAAGAAGTGATGAGAAAACAGAAAGGTGATGTAACTGTGCAGGTGGAAAGAAGTGATGAGACAGAAAGGTGATGTAACTGTGCGATTTGACCTCCCTTCCTCCTTCCATCTCATCCCCCCTCTCTCTTCCCTTCTCTCATCTCTCCTTATTTACCCACTTCTTCTCATGACTCCCCCATAATAATATGGAGATCCATAACCCTGTATCAAGCACCTGATAATGTTGTAGACTATAATAAGCTTTATGAACAACCCCATAGATTGATATTATGTTACCGTATGTGTTTTAAAGATTCCAATCACCATGTTCTTTACATTATATGCTTTGCCCTGCTGTTGGTAACACAGAGAATTTAAATAACAAATATATCACTTCTCCCACTTTTCACAAGGTTAGTTAGTACCTGGTGTGGGAGACAATCTTGTGCTCTGGAGGAGGTATTGGTTCTAGGGCAGAAGCATTTGCATTTAAATCCCACCTGTGACTCCTAATTAGGGCAGCAACCTTGGTTAAGTTATTCAAATTTTCTTGTACTTAAATTCCAGAGATATTACATGAGAATAACACGGTTACTCTTATAACATTTACATCATTATATTCATAACTATTTATAACTATTCAGAGTTATTTTGGAGATTAAATAAGATTCCCATAAACCCTGGAAGCATCTACTAGTAGTATTATTATTCAGATAAAATAAAAAAGTAAATTCAAAACCATATTTAAGAAAATATATCATTAATGGAGAAAGAAATTAGCATGTGTGGAACTCCTACAATGTGCCAGATAATGTACATGTTTCATTACTTCTTACAATACTACAGTAAGTTAGATTTTACCATCCCAAATTCTTGGTTAAGGAAATAGCAACAGAGAGGCAGTACTTTGCCACTTATAACTCCCGTAGGGGAGCCAGACTTGTCTGACTTGTTTGCATCCATCCTTCTGACCCACCGCTTGTAATTAGGACAAGGGCAACTGTAACTGCAAGAGAGCTCAAGAAGCTTCTACCTCAGACCCTGACGGGCAGTGCAGAGCTGCCTCAGTGTGGGGTTAAGTGAATCAGTTGCCAATTTACACTTCTGACTCAAGACAGAGAGCAAAGCACAGAGACCTCCTACTAGAGGCAGATGCGAAGGTGACTGAAAAATCCTCTGGACAGAGTAGCTGAATTGTGAAAACATTAATGCACGTCCAGACACATCCCGCTCTCGTCTGAGGCCTACTGCGAAGAGTCAACGTTGGTGCCTCTACAGGACATTTGCGGTTTTTTTTTTCTTCTATGTAGGAGAAATATACTACCACTCAACCTCTACTGTAAGGTTGGCAGCCCTGAGAACTCCTTTTTAAATGTAGCATGTTATGGAACATTTGTATTTTAATATACTTGAAATGAGTTAACAAGTGCAGCTACTGATAAATGTCTTCAAAGATGGTCTGTATTATCTATGGAGAGAATATATGCTTTGATGGGGGTCCAAATGGCTTTCAAAGTCACCACAGACCAAAATGTGCCTTTACCTACAAAATAGAGCCTTTGCAAGCACTGTCAAAACCTCACTACATGGTCCCAAAGGCATATCCTCACCTTTTTTCTTTCTAGTCTCAGAATAATCTACATTGTCAGAAATCTTTTGGAGGAGAGGCAGAGTGTTATATTTTCTTGGGGATAAAAGAATGAAATAATTATTTCTAAGGAGCCTAATATATGCCTGACTCTATTAGATGTATTAATACATTCACTCATTTAATTTCCCCCAATTAATTGTGAGCCATATGAGGACAATATTTTGTCTCTTCTGTTTGTCTCTGTACTCCCAGAACAGCTCCTGGCAGAGAGGAGGTGGATATTGTGGCTAATGTCTATTAGTCCTCTGTACCAGTCTTCAATTCTCCCAGCTTCAGGCCTCCCATTGTATCACAAGGGCAGGAAACCTGAAAACTATATTTTCAGAATCTCTTGTCAACAGAGCTGCAGGTTAGAGTCTCCCAACCAGAGTAACTTTCCTGACTTCCAAGATGCAGAAAGGCCGTGGCAAGCTGGCACATGATTTTGCAGCTCTCACCCTGGTCTCAGTGTCTCACAGTTTCTTCAGACTCCACAATCCACTGTTGTTGGTCTCCAGCTTCAATGCTGAAATAAACTACGGCTCAGGCAATTGCTTCTTAAAGTCTCCTGGCTTGGCTGTTTCCGAGACTATCACCCCTCCAAGCCTTCCAACACTTTCTAAGCACTTTATTATTCTGAATTATATCCCTTTCTGCTTAAAGCACTAAAGATGCTGCCTGTTTTCCTGACTGATTTAATGTTCAATAAATGTTTGTAATACAATTGAGTAAACAACCCATTCGATAGGCATTATTATCCCTACTTTATAGTTATTGAATTGAGGCTCCCAGGGACGAAATAATTTAAGACTGCACAGCCAACTATTAAATGTCAGATCTGAGAGGGGAGCCCTTAATTGGTGCTGATATGCTTTTGGTTTTTCCATCCAGGTACTGCCCTCAGTGGATAGAGTGCACTACGTTGCTGCCCAAATCTGATCTCAGCAGTTAAGAACTGTTGTTTAAGCTGCTTTTCCTGTGAGTGCAGGAAACTTCCTCATAAGTTGGAAGGGTACATTAATTCCTAAGATACACCATTTATTAAATATATATTACACCTGGAAAGACACCTTGTTAAAATGTACATGGTATCTGCAAATGTCACTTGTTGACATCATGTGTGTGGGGTAGACAGTAGAAGCTTGCAAAGTATTCATTGGATGAAGAAACAGATAAAAGCTCACTGGTTTTGCTTGACCAGAAATTAATTTGCAGTATGATTCAGGGGTCACTTGCATCATAAACCACTTTTATGTTAATGTCCGGATCTCTCTCAGTGTTCAACACAGTAAGATTCATATGAGGCGTTGACATAGAGCTGTTAATTTTCCTTGAGAAACCTGAGTTGTCAAGGGCATTGTAATTCTGAGGTGCATGATCTGTTTCTACTTTTCAAATGATAAGACTGAGGCAGTAAAAACTATTAACCTATTTTTATTGTAACGTAAAAGGGAGAGCATCACATTTGAAAGCAAACAGATCTGAGATCTCATCTTGACTTCTGCCACGTATTAGACCTGAAATCTTGGACAAGCTGTTTCTGGGACCTCAGTTTTCACATTTATATAATGGTGGTAATGTTATCTCTCTTATAGAGCTTACTATACGGAAAAGCTATGGCAGACAGGAAGAATCTAGCACAGCGTCTGCTGTACCGAGTGGGTGTTTCCAGTGAATGGAAAGGACACTGTCATCATCAACACTGAGTAACTATAATTCTGCAGGCTGGTCCACAGTCCACAGGGCTCTCTAGTCCCAAATTGGCAACAGTGGTATGGAAGAACACTAAAAGCATGTCTTCCATGCTCACAGTTACACTGCCTGGAGAGGTTATGTAGTTGAAAGGAATTGAGCGTCTGTGTATTTTGTAGGTTTGCAGTGCCTGGTGCCGTTGGGTGGAGGGAGCAGGCATGGCTGGCACAGAGTGGGTAGAACACTTCATTTGAGAGTCAAGATTAGACTCACTAGAAAAATCTGGGGGTGGACAGGTACAGTTGAGTGCCTTTTGCATGCTGGGAGGTAGTAGTTAAAGCTGCAGGAATGAATGAAGTCATGGACAGTTTAGATTCCCTGAAGGAAAACTGTACTACACTTGACCTCAGAAAATCATGGTACTAGTCTCTAGCTTGGTGCTTGGCACACAGCAGATGCTCACTGAATATTTGTTGAATTAATAAATAAATATCAGATTAAACAGTATACCATCCTTCCTAAAATGCCCGTTTCCTGACTTCTCTAATAATCTAGACTCATCTTATCTTAAAAAAATCTAACCAAAGCCTTTGTACTTTGTAATGATTTCAAGTCTCTCAGCCTGAAAAGGTCCTCTTCTGAAAGCTCATCATGCCCACACTAATATTTAACTACATCCTGAAAAGCACTATGAGTTTTCTTATCCTACCTATCATCTTAAGGCTCAACTAGACTTTGAGGGCAGAGACCATATTTTTGCATGGCTAAAGATTCCTCAGTGTCCATTTGGGCACTTGGCTTGGCTGCAGCAAGCTTTCAATAATAGGAATTGAGCGCTTGACTAGTCAACTAGTTTTAAAGTATTGTTAAAAAGAAAAAGAAAAAGGAAGAAATAAATAAAATGCTTTGGGATCTTAGAAGTATTGAAATATAAAATATGCACATATAAGAAATGACTGGTGCTCAGATCAAAGAAGAAAAGGCTCAAGAAATCAGGAATGCAGAGTTACTGGTAGTCATAGAAGTGAAGTAAAAGGGAGGGTGATGAACGTTGGGTAGAACTGGTTCTAGGAGAGAAGAGACAGGCTCTGCTTCCTTCCTCAGCCAGTCATGCATGGGTTGCTTTTTTATGTCAAGGACTACGCTAAGCAATGGGGATAACAGAGTGTATAAGGCACAGTGTCTGGTTGTAAGGGTTTGCATTACGATACACGAGTAAAACAAGGAAGCTGTCAACCACGATACAGTACTACAGCTTACAGACAAGTAGAGTGCAAACAGGGGGGTGCACTTTCTAAAGATTAGACTATTTCTTGGGTGTGCTGTCTTTGCCAAGTATTCCCTGAGGGATAAAATAACACAAATCTTGCAATTCAGGGGTTAAACAAGTTTAAAGGAAGAGAGATCAGAGGGAGAATGCCAAGACTACAGGGCTTACCGTTTCTTTTATCTTTTCAAATGTATTTGTTATTTAAACTGTATAATAAATATTCAAATCGTCATGTGTTTTAGACAAAAGAAAAGCAGATCAGACATGCCTTGTGTCAACAATTAGGCAACTTGCCTAAAAGAAAATAATTTCCACTGCCCTTTGGGAGGGTTTGGGGGAGAGTTTTAGAAAATGGGGAGTACATTAGCATAGGAGCATGAAATTAGAGTTCTCTGTCAGCTGTGGAGGTTTTAGGAGTCAGACAAAGTGAGGAGGTTAGAAGACAAATGAAAGACAATCACATTCCACTTGATTTTTCTCAGGCTCCTCCCCAATTTGACCCACTCCCTCCTCCATGATTTTTGCAAACATTTATGTCAAGTTCTCTGCCTCATGCTAGACTATTTCTTAGATCAACCCCGCCCATTGCTAGGCAGATCTCATGATTAAAGTCTCTGTTGGGTCTACTCACCACCACCCAAGGAAGGGATATTGCTCTGTCACCCAGGCTAGAATGCAGTAGCACAATCATAGCTCACTATAGCCTTGAACTCTTGGGCACAAATGATCCTTCTGCCTCAGCCTCCCACATAGCTGAAATTTTAGGCATAAACCACCACACTGGCTCATTATTAAAAAGTTTTTTATAGACAACCCAAATCTTTTTCTCTGAATTTCCTCCCAGGAGGCCTAATTTTGCTCTTTGTAGTTATATAAAGTAAGTCTATAATCTTTCATCTCCTTAAAAGTCCTCTCGTATTTGAATAATGTTACTATCTTTGTTGTTCTTATCCCCTAAAGTTAGGAATCCATGGTTACTTTAACTCATCTTTAATTGATAAAGTTTCTAAACTTTTGTTCCCCACGTGGTTACCTCTTAAAACAGCTTCATTTTAAATATTTTAAAAAATGAAATGATAATAAATAATGAATAATAAAATGATCTTTGTACTAAGCAAAAGACTATCACCAGCTGAAAAGAACTAATGATCCCCAGGAGAGGTTACATGGCTTGTCCAGTTCATACTGCTGGTAAGTGAATGGGGCACAAATCAAAGACAGAGCGTCAGGGCTCAGTGCCTGTAGCACAGTGGTTATAGTGCCAGCCACAAACACTGAGGGTGGCAGGTTTGAACCCGACCTGAACCAGCTAAACAACAAAAAATAGCCAGGTGTTGTGGCAGGTGCCTGTAGTCCAGCTACTTGGGAGGCTGAGGCAAGAGAATTGCTTAAACCCAAGAGTTTGAGGTTGCTGTGAGCTGTGATGTCCCAGCACTCTACCGAAGGCAACATAGTGAGACTCTGTCTCAAAAAAACAAAACAAAACAAAACCCAGGGCATCAGCACCTTATGTCAGTTCTTATTCAACCTCTAAATATAGAAGAAAGATGGCACCTTCTTCATCCCTCTTCAACCAGACCTTAAACATTTACCTTTCAAGAATTAAACTTGCATGTATTTATAGGCATAAGTAAAGACAATGAAATGTAGGAAAGCATAAATAAAAGAGATTTTAAGGATTTCTTACAATAAGCATTTATTTGTCTTTTGTCTACAATGAAGTCTAGGTAACCTTTTCTCAATGTATCCAATGAGATTTCAAGTACCCTTTTGATTCATTTGCCTTTTGAAACAAAAGTATTATCATTTAACAGGGATACGCAAACGTTATCTTTTCTACTCTTATTATAGCTGTCTAAGGATGTGACACTTAGACTGACGTGCATTGCTGGAGGGTGGTGGACATGGAGCTGGCATGATGCTAAGACATTTTCTCATTTACTTGTAAACAATCCTGTTTATTTCTGTCAATCCTGAGGTTTGAACTTTCATTTCTACTCGCCAGCATGTATCTTAAAAGGGGCATTTCCATGTTGTCTTCAAACATACTTTTTGCATAAATATAAAGGTCTCAGCATGGCAATTGGTCCCCAAATCCAGTAAACTTATTCATATTCAAACTTTTAGGGTCCATGCTGGGGAAATTAGTGATGTTCTCTCAGAAGTAGCTAACTTCCTTCTAGTTGACCTAGGGTCTGCTAAGTATACACAGAAATTAAATGAAAAAGGAAAGTATAGCCTTTGCCTGCTAGTTGCTTTATAATCTTCACGGGAAATTAAAACAAACAAATAAACAAAAAAAAATAATAAAGCAGAGCTGAAGTTGAGGTCCATGGAAGACGATGTCTTTATGGCCGACAATGGTTATGGCATCCAAGAGGTAGTAGGTGTGAAGCAGGGTCAGAGTTACAAAGAAACCCAGCCAGACAGGAGGGCTTTCAGACTTGTTGCATAGAAACATTCAATTGTCAGTTTGCAAAATTGTAGGGCTAGAAAATCTATTTTCGATTCTTCCTCTCTTTTCTTATCTGTCACTCTTCTATGAACTGACAATTCATGTTATAGCACAGAAACAAAAAACTATTTGAGTCCCAGAACACACCTTGCTATTTCATGTCGCCATACTTCTGTACAGGCTGCCTGTTCTACCTAGGATATCCTCGGTTCTTTAAAATACTGCAGAGGGTGGCGCCTGTGGTTCAAAGGAGTAGGGCGCTGGCCCCATGTAGTGGAGGTGGCAGGTTCAAACTCGGCTCCGGCCAAAAATTGCAAAAAAATAAAATAAAATAAAAAATAAAATACTGAAAGAGACATTCAGAGAAGTTTTCCCCAGCCCCACTAAGTAGACATAATAACTCCCTTCTGTGAGTTACCTTTGTACTTTGTTAACACTAATATAATTGTACTCAGACCCTGTTATTACAATTTAAATTACAATGAAATAGAAGTAAAACTATACATAGGCTTATCTCTCTGCTAGACTGTGAGCTTCTAAAACTCAGTTTCCCTTAGTATCAGATTCCTAGTTCCTGGCAAAACTTAGAAGGCAATCAATACATGTTTTGTTGAGTTTAATGAAATTTCTAGGTGTAAAGATTCCTCCTTTATTCCTGGCCCATCAAAATACTCTATTAGCATATTTTTCCAATCATGAGTTCCTTGGTCTGTCAACTCTTAGGTTAATAATAAAACATTCGGTGGCTATAGTATTTCATCTTCAGTATTTCATCTTCCTAACCCAACCAGCTTATCTGGCTAAAGCTAGGAATTGTAAAAGTCCCGATGAGTTCCAGTGAAGATTAGAGGTGAGGAAACGCCCTGTTAACCTCTACCTTTCTCAATAGTCTTGCCAGACTCCATAGACCCTTCGCCAGCTACTCTGTTTTTATCATTTCTGGGCTTGCTCTACTTGTCACAAATAAAGTAAATGCTTGTGGTGGAAGGTGATAAGACTCACAGGAGAAAGTGGAAGCAGGAAAAAAAGTCAACAAATATTTATTGAGAATCAACATTTTTTTCTGGGCCCTGTGCTAAGTTCAGGACATAAAGAAAAAAAATAATAACATCCACCACGGATGGCTCTAGATATGGAGACTCCATAAATGCTTAGAAAATGATACAGAAATATAAATAAATTAATATTCCAATAATAGTTTTTTACTATGAAGTAATTTGATTAAAGTATTCTCCTTAAAACAATAAAAATGAGGCTCGGCACCCATAGTACACAGTGTTTACGGCACCGGCCACATGCACCGAGGCTGGTGGGTTTGAACCCATCCCGGGCCAGCTAAACAACAACAACAGCTGCAACAATAACAAAAAAATAGCTGGGCATTGTGGCTGGCGCCTGTAGTACCAGCTACTTGGGAGGCTGAGGCAAGAGAATTGCTTAAGCTCAAGAGGTTGGTGTGAGCTGTGATGTGAGGTTGCTGTGAGCTGTGATGCCACAGCACTCTACCAAGGGCAACATAATGAGACTCTATCTAAAAAAAAAAAAAAAAGAAGAAGAGAGAGACAGGCTTGTTGGATGGGGCTGCTTTAGCATACTTTGGATCAAAAGCAAGAGCACTGACTACATCACCCCTCCAATCTTTCAATACCTATAAAGGACTAAAGGGGTGTTCAAAAGACAATCATAAAGAAACTCATGAAGCTTTCTTTAGAATTTTTGCAAATTTACAATTAAAAAGTAGATTCAGATAAAATAAATTTAATTAAACATTTTGAACAGAGGAGAATATTTTCTTTATTATTTTCCTTATAGCTATGACAACTAAATAGGTTTGGAACAACTCTATCTTATTCTAATTAGGAACATGGCCTCCCAACATGGCATTTTATTAATATTAAATGAAAATGTGTGAATTATCTGATTTCAGTTAGGTTGCTGTGTTTATAGCTTTTAGTTAGTTGTAAGGGAAGGCTGTTTTGTATATAGAACATGAATTAAGATTTGTTTCTTTTTTTTTAACAAAAGGACAGATTTTATTGATAGATAAGAGGAGAAAAAAAGACAGAGCCTTTGGCACTCTGAAAGGATATTCTGGAGCTTTGGTGAAAGTAGCAGTAATCAAGGGGAACTCGCTATTTGAATCTCACATCCTGACGTAGAACTTGGAAGTCTGTATTCATTCTTTTATCTTTCCATCCTTCTATTCAACTTTTCTGAGGCTCTTCTCAAAACCAGTCAATGGAGGACAAAGAAAAAAATCAGTCCTTACTAATGAGCTCCCTCTGGTGATGAGACCCACATAAACAGATAATTATAATAGGATGAGATCAGCACAGTTACAGAAATAAGCCCAGAGTATTTGGGATAAGCAAGATGGGGCCAGCTGGTGAGGTAGAGAGGAAAAAAAAAACATCTTCCAAGGGGAAAGATTAATACAGGGATGAATAAAATCAACTTCCTGCCTGCAAGAAACTCACTGTGAGTTATTTGGGTAATAAAGGAAGCAATGCCTATATTCTAGCCTGGAAACACATATTCCCCATATAATTTTTAGTCATGGCAAACACATGTTGATTGTTCTATAAGAAATAAGTGGGAATGGAGAGCTAGGAAAAGCTATATTTTCCATACAATCATTAATAAATAGTTTGGTTTTTCATTGCTAAAGATGAAAAGCAACACTTTGTCAATAACCTGTGTGTTTTATTACGTTTTCTAATTTCCTATGTTATGCAAAGGTCATGAGAAGACTAATACTATTGAAGGATCAGATAATCCAATCATAATGAGTTTAGCTTGTAACCTGTGGCTCACATTCTACTCTTTATATAGCTACTGAGGCCAATAATGTGAGCAATATAAAAATGTATTATCCAGTCATATTTTTAAAAAATGTTCTTGATTCCCTAAAACTTTTTTATTCAATTAGGGGGTTGTCAATATTTCTTTGGGTTTGTTAATGGCCAATACAAGTGGAAAAAGACATCTTCATACTCACCAAACCAGAACTTACTACAGCATCTTCCATAGAACTCAATACAGGTTTCCACAGAGTGAGAAATGGTGGGTAACAAGTGGCTGTCCTGCTACTTTCCAGCTGTGTGACCAAGCCTCATTTTCTGCTCTATTCACATAGGGCTGTTGTGCAGTGAATGAGATAATCAATGTAAAGTGCTTTGCACACCATGGCAATAAACAAATAGGACTCCTTAAAATTATGTGTTAAATAAATAGATTTTAAAAGTCATGCCATTGTCCTTCACGCCTGCCCTATCCAAATCTCTGGCCAATATTCCCAATCTCCAATACTCTCTCTTTTATTACTCTTTAAAAAAATCAAATAGCACTGTGTTAAACATTTTAATACTTAATTCTCCTCAATTGTAATCATAAGTTCTTAAAAATGACATGGTCTTATACGGAGGTGATATCAAAGTGTTTAACAACTAACTGTGCCAGGCATTGGCACTTCAGTTGCTCAGTCATGGAGATGTGTAAAAGTTCTGGGGAAGGGATTCAGGGAGCCGTTCTGAAGCAGCTGAGCAAGGGGCATTCAGAAGGCCCAAGGAAGAAGCTATTTACCAACAATAATTTAAGTATTTTGATATTTTAATGAACAGGGGTACTGTATGCAGCTAGAATCTCAGTACTCATCTCTTTGATAGCTCTTTGGAACTATTCAAATTCAATGTTGGAACTCAATGCACTTAACTGTTAATGTGAGGCACACTTACTAAGAGATAAGAAATCCAGCTAAGAAACAATTCCTTTTGCACCTTCTTTACTTGTACAGGAAGCCATAAAACAAGCCAAAGAAGATTTTATCTGATTTATACTATGGGGAGGTAAAGTTGTGTCATGGGATAATGGTACCTTTTAATGCTTGTATGACATACATGCTTTTAAATGAATTCCTGCTCTGTGAACAGGAATTATCACCCTTCTACTATTTTAAGTTGCTTCTTTCTCTGCACTGTCTAATCTGATGGGGAAGAAGCTAGTGCCCTGGGGAACATTTCCTATATGGCCACAGAGCCTTCTCTTCTTCAAGCATATTTGCTGAGTTAATTCTGAAGTCTTTGAGTTCCTCACAGATACAAATGGCTTGAACCACTTACCCATGCCTAGCTGCAAGTTTTCTGAACAGATTTGCTGCACCAGAAGCAAATAATAAGAGGAAATATACTTTGATTATGTTTATTGCCATTATTATGCATTCTCTGGCAGGAAGATAGACAAGTGAGTGTTAAGGAGCATACCCAGTGGGTGGGTGAATTGATGAGACTGAAATGAGCTTCATGAGCAAAAACGAGTGTTTCATCATTGAATTTGGATACCAGAAAACCAAGAACAGTCTGCGCACACTTCCAATAGAAAGTAAATAATCATCTTGTCATTTCTTCTTCTATGATGCAAATCTGGGGAAAAAATCCAAAGTGTAGTTAATAAAATTTAGAGTTAGGAATTTTAGTAGAAAACTGTTACAAAGTCCGTTCACTACCATCTTTTTTTTTATTAATTTTTTTATTGTTAAATCATAGCTGTGTACATTAGTGCAATCGCCTGTACCCATTCTAAGATGCACCATAGATGTGGCCCCACCCATTACCCTCCCTCCCTCAAAACCTTCCCCCTCCCTTCTCCTTCCTTGGCCCTTTCTCCATAGTCTTGTGCTATAGTTGGGTTATAGCCTTCATGTGAAAGCTATAATTTAGCTTCATAGTAGAGCTGAGTACACTGGATACTTTTTTTTCCATTCCTGAGATACTTTGCTAAGAAGA
>CAUYPK010059644.1:0-23482 GCA_963574355.1 Loris lydekkerianus
AAGAGGGAATTGTTGGGCCCTGCCATGTGCCTGAGGCCTAGTGCAACTTCCCGAGCCTGACTAGAAGCAGATCCATTGAGCTACTTCCGCGTAGCAACGACTCAGCAAGGCCTGGCCTGAAACTGCCTCTACCTAGATACAGCCAATGTGGTACCATGCCACTGGACCGACCCTGTCACGCACCTCTTCCCCTGCCTTCTTTCCCCGCCCCTTCTCTCACAATAAAAAATAAAATAAAATAAAATAAAACACACACACACACACACACACACACACACACACACACAAAAATGTATATATATTTGATAATTGCTAAGTCTTGAATCCCAAATCAGAACCTGTTCTAACTTAAAAGGAAAATAATGTCTGATTATATCCAATGAACTGTGCTTGCAACTTGTGTTCCAAACTGACAGTCACATGTAATCTCATCCCATACGCTTTAAAAGAATGCACGTGCGTGTATGTGTGTGTGTGTCTATGGGTATATTCAGGTATATTCTTGAGAATAATGAATGGGGTGTCTCCCTTTGTTTGAGGACAATAAACCTTAGCTAGGAGATAATTCTAGTTTATTTAAATGCTATTTGAGTCCTTTCTTACATTCGTTTGTTTAATTTAACAAGTATTACGTGTCAGGTGCTACTCAAACTCTTTACAAACTCATACAGTTCTTTTAACTCTAGGAGAGAGGTACTATTATTGACATTTTACAGATGATGAAAGCTGCCAAATATCATATGGCTGGCAAGTATTTTGTTCATATCCTTATTCCTATTGTCTCTCCAGGTAATGTGTTACTGTGTGGAGGTTTCTAACTGGAGAAGATGTCCGGTACTCTTGGCCAGACCATGCAATCTCTTAATCACACACACATGGACCCTTCTATTTTCTTCCTCTTGGGTATCCCAGGTCTAGAACAATTTCATCTGTGGCTCTCACTTCCTGTGTGCTGCCTGGGCACAGCTACAATTGTGGGCAACATAACCATCCTGGTTGTTGTTGCCTCTGAGCCAGCCCTGCACAAGCCTGTGTACCTTTTCCTGTGCATGCTGTCAACCATCGACTTGGCTGCTTCTGTCTCCACAGTTCCCAAGCTACTGGGCATCCTCTGGTGTGGAGCTGGACATATATCTGCCTCTGCCTGCCTGGCACAGATGTTCTTCATTCATGCTTTCTGTATGATGGAGTCCACTGTGTTGCTGGCCATGGCCTTTGATCGCTATGTGGCCATCTGCCATCCACTTCGCTATGCTACTATCCTCACTGATACCATCATTGCCCGCATTGGGGTGGTAGCTATGGTGCGGGGCTCCCTGCTTATGCTCCCATGTCCCTTCCTCATTGGGCGTTTGAGCTTCTGCCAGAGCCACGTGATTCCACACACATACTGTGAGCACATGGCGGTTGTGAAGCTGGCCTGTGGAGACACCAGGCCTAACCGTGTGTATGGGCTCACAGCTGCACTATTGGTAATTGGGGTGGATTTGTTCTGCATTAGTCTCTCCTATGTTCTCATTGCACAAGCTGTCCTTCGTCTCGCATCCCATGAAGCTCGTTCCAAGGCCCTAGGGACCTGTGGTTCCCATGTCTGTGTTATCCTCATCTCTTACACACCAGCCCTCTTCTCCTTTTTTACACATCGCTTTGGCCACCGTGTTCCACTTCATATTCACATTCTTTTGGCCAATGTATATCTGCTCTTCCCACCTGCTCTTAACCCTGTAGTATATGGGGTTAAGACCAAGGAGATTCGTGAAAGGGTTGTCAGAGTGTTTCAAAGGGGACAGGGAATTGGAATCAAGGCATCTGAGTGATCCTGGAATATAAAAGGGACTTAGTCCAAAATAAAATAAATTTCCCAAGATTAATAAATCTTCAGTATTTTAAAAGAAGTTTTAATGGGGGATAATGTCCTCTGCACTACCAAGGATGATAATCATAGAGGAAGTCAAGGAAACTCAGCATTCTTCCTTTCCATTCAGGAAAATCTGGCAGCTTAGGTGGCACTCAGACATCAAAAACAACTGACTGTGCCCTGGAGAGTTTCTGCCCTGCTGCAGCTTACAAGATCCTCTGGATGGCCAGAGGGTCACTCTTCACTCCCTGGCTCTCTCCCAGTACTCCAGGCATGATGGATTTCTATTTTTTTACTTTCAGCTATTGCTGCTTCTTACCATCCATAACAATCAGAATACAGGATAATAAAGCCACAGTTAAAGAAATTAGAACTGTGTGGAATTTATGTTTTTGAATAAATTCTATACTTGCCTATCAGAACTTCAAACCAAGAAGAGGAAAAAGATGTGTCTTATACCATAATATTACTTAGTGGCCGAGCCAGGGCTCAAAACCTAGAATCCTTCAAGACAAAACAACAGGACATCTGTGGATGTAGGTATAGGAGAGGTCAGGAGAACTTCTTCATTTCTAAACTTAGACTATTTATCCCACAGATATACTTCTGTCTCGGGAGTCAAGATAAGTCTGAATGACCTCGGATATCACACTCAGATGAGCAATTTCAAATATTATCATACATTCATACAATCCGGAGGCCTTTCTAGAGTGATTGACTCTTATCTCCTGAACCTATACAAAATGTTACTTACCCAAATCAATCAGAATGGGAAGTCTTTGCTATGTATTTATTTATCTACTTATTTATAATGAAAAGAAGGTCAAGCTTGATTCTAGTGAAACTTGTGATGGAAAGTTACTGTTCCCGTGAAAAATGGGATTGACAACCAGTCACTACAGATACCGAGCCTTCTATTTTTCAAGAAAAATAGCTTTATGGAATTGGTCTGGTATCAATACTTTTAATTTTGATTTTATTGGCAGTACACATTTTCTTCTTGTTGTTCTCTCAGTATGCCATCTTATTCTGTTAGAGGGAGGGGAAATAGCCCCCCATGTGGATATTGAACAGACTTCCTCATTTTTGAAAAGTTTTAGTCCTAAGGGTAGAAAATCAAGGTGTAACTTTTGAAACCTCCCATTCTCAGGAATATTAATGTTTTGATTGTTATATTTCAGATAAGTGGGGATAAGCAGTCTACAAATAAGGGAACTTAATAAAGTATGCTGAATACCATTTTTCAAAGGAAAGACAATCATTTCCCTATTACATTGGAAGGTTACCCATACATGGACAGGCACTGGTATTAATTTTTCATTAAAATACTCAAAGTGAGATATTCTTAACAAGTTTTTAAGAATTATGTACAACTGGGTGGCTCCTGTGGCTCAAAGGAGTAGGGCACTGGCCCCATATGCCAGAGGTGGTAGGTTCAAACCCAGCCCCGGCTAAAAAACAGAAAATAATAATAATTATACACAATTGATTTTTTGTGGTCCAAATTGGCCTTCTTGCTAGCATGAAAATATGCAACCCCAACTTCTGTACTGTTTCATAGGTTCCTACACTCAGAGAGCAAAAGAGCAAAATGTATATATATATATATATATATATATATATATATATATACACACATTTGGTTTATGTATACATTATGTATAATGTATATATATATATATACATTATATATATATATTTGGTTTTTTTTGGCAGTTTTTGTCTGGGGCCCGATTTGAGCCCACCACCTCCAGTATATGGGGCTGGTGCCTTATTCCTTTGAGCCACAGGTGCTGCCCATTTATGGTAAATATTTTTAAAACTAATTATTTCTGTGTTTTTGATTCCTGTTCCTTCCCATGTTACAAGTGGCTTCAAGTGGATGTTGAAGTTTCCAGAGAAACTTCTGTCATCAAAGTCACCAGTAACCATTGTACTACATTACAATGTACTGTATTTTGGCCATGATTTACTTCTCCAAAATCTAACTACTGTGATGTCTATGATCCTGCACAACCCTGGATTTTCTTTTATGTCTCTTATGTTTTTCTTATTGTTCACCTTCATTTTTCTTCATGAATTGGACTTTTAAATGTTGATGTTTCTTGAGAATCTTTCTTTTTATTCCTTTCAATCTCAGTCCATAGCAACCAGAGCTAGAGCAGGAAGAACTGAAAATCCAACAGTGTCAGGGAAGAGGGCTTCCTGTAGGAGATAGCAGCTGGAGGGGGCTGCACTCTTATTTGCACTAGGGAACTTCTTATAACCTACAGAATGCTTAAACAATTTATTCCCTCTGTAGCTATTTCTTGTTTCTATTGTTTTGAACTCAACCTAATTGTATGCAGATCTTGAATTATATTAATATTTGACATCTGTCCCTTGCAAAATTAGGTAGTGGGCATCTGCTCTTACTCTGGAAATATTGGGAAACTGAAACATTTTTAATTTGTATTGCTTAGCTGGTAAAAATGTAAGTGGGGCAATTTCAGTGACCATTTTGCTACCACCTCAGAAAAATTTGTCTGTGGCTTAATACAGGAGAAAGTAAATGCAAATAATGTTAAAAATACAGTTTGCTAATGTTATTTGAAAGAATAAAACCAACAGTGATGAAAAATGTTTCTATTCCTATATACTTTATCTAATAAAATACACATTTATCTGTATGCTTAAGGCATTTTGAGTTGGATATTTGCTTCTTGAAATCAAAAGAATTTAATACCCTATCCTGGGAGAATAACAATTCTTGTGACCATCACTTAATAAAGACCATGGCCTTAGCAGTAGGAACAGACTCTCTCTCTCATTCCTTGAGAGATATCAGATGAGAACTGTTTCGATTCGAGTATATTGATTTCCAAATGTCTTTTACAAAACTATCAACCACCTTCAGGTTCCATTTTATACATTACAAAGTGGGCCCTAAACAAAAGAGAATTCATCATCAAACTACCCAGGATAGTAGGAAATCTCCAAAGTGTAACATAGAGGAAATAAAAGTGAACAAAACAACTGGAAGAATGCGGGACATAAACAAGAGTATTTGCATATGAATTTCTGACAATCGAGTTCACAAACTTATCCTAGAAAAAGTGCTCCACACTTCATTGCTAAATATCACTACAGTCACCTTTGAAATACTCCCCTTGGGAAACTAGTACCTAGTCCACCCTTCAAAGCAATTGTGGAACTCTTTTTTCTGGAATGGGCATCAGAGCTGTTATCATTTTACACTTGATGTCATGAATGTCATCAAATTGTCTTCTTTCTAATATTTCCTTTATCTTTGGGTAAAGAAAGAAGTCACTGGGGTCCAGATCAGTTGAGTAGTACAGTAATTCTAACACAGTAATTTGTTCACTGGCTAAGAACTCCCTCAAACACAGTGTGGTGTGAGCTCTTTGCTTTTGTTCATTGGTGAGTTCCTTCAGGACCACTTTTGTACATACCTTTCTTATGCCAAGATTTTCAGTTCAGATTTTTCTGTTTCCATATTGATGTTTACTTGGTCTGCTATGCTTCTCACTGTCAGTTGATGATTTTGATGCATAATTTATGAATTTTTGCAACGTCTTCATCAGTTCTACTTATTAGTGGCCACTCTGACCTCTCTTCATCAGTGATGTTTTTTCTTCCTTCAGAAAAAAAACATTTAATACATTTGTACCTTGACATTTTCTTTATGGCATTATTCCTATAAACTTGGACTAACATCTTCCTAATTTCACTTCCACTCTTGATAGTTTTAACAAGAAATTTTACAAATGTTTGTTTCTTGCTCTAATTCAAGTTCATGACAACACACAAAAATACACAACAACAATAATGGATGACACTTAGCAAAATAATGGCATACCATGTTCATGCCATCAACATGAACACAGCTGTGAGACACTGATATACCAAAGTTACGAACCCTTATGAAGTTGCTTGTACAGTGCTGCTAATGTAGGGCATGGTGGCAAGTTTGTGAATTTAATTATTAGATATTGTATATGTGGTAGGATTTCCAGGAGAGGTGAGAGAAAATGAAACAAAATAAATACTTTAAGAGATGATGTTAAAGAAAATCGTATAATAAATTAAATGTAATATTCAGAGGAGCAAGAAATTTAGCAAACCTTAATGAATAAAGGCACAAAATTCACATTAGACATAGTAGTAGAGCTAGAACCATTATTGTTGAACTACTGAAAGCCAAAGGCAAATAGAAAAATGTATATAGTACTTAGGAAATGTACCCAAAGGACTTTCAAAGAAGTAAGCTTAAGACTAGCAGCTGATTTATCAACACAAATTGTTAAAAATATTTCATTGTTTCCTAACTATTAAGTACAGAAGAAAATTACTGTCAACTATAAATCTATACCGAGGAAACAAACTTTAATTATGAAGGTAAAATAAAAACAGACGAAAACTCAGAAAGTTTATGATAGAAGAAATTCCTTAGGAAAATATACAAATTGAAAATAATATCCCTTCCCTTTTAAACAATTTGTTAAGAAATTTCACATATTTCCATATAATACTTTCTCAAAGGTGACTACTCTGTCCTCCATGAAATTCCTTCTCAGAGGTGACTATTTTCTCTATGAAATTCTTTCTCATGAGTGACTACTCTCTCTTGCATGAAATTCTTTCTCACAGGTGACAATAACTCTCTCGTGCATGAAACTCTTTCTTAGAGGTGACTACTCTCTCCTCCATGAAATTCTTTCTCAGAGGTGACCAATCTCTCTTGCATGAAATTTTTTCTCACAGTTGACCACTCTCTCCTTCATTAATTTCTTTCTATACTCACCTTTGAGAACATTTGAATAATTCTTCTCAGTCTCTAGTGCTGGTTCCTGTTGATCTCCTACATCTCTCCATAGTAGATAGACTCCAGGGCTTGGTACTTAAGCTTTAGACTTTTTATCTATACTCACTTCTTTGGTTTTAAAAGGCTCCATAGCTTTCAATGTCATCTATGTGTGTGCTGCTGGTTCACAAATATGTCTTCAGAAAAGACCTCTTTGCAGTTTCTAATTACTTGCATGTCTAATAGGAATGTTAAATAAAACATCACAAATTGAGCTGTTTTAAGTGACAGATCTCCTTTGTCAGCACATTTGTATTCTTCAAATTGCCTATCTGAAGCAAAACTTAATTTTTTCTTAACTCTGTTCATTTTCTCACAAATCACACGCTTTCCATAAGCAAATACTGCTTTCTCTGCTTTGAAGATATACTCAGACCCTAACACTTTTCACTGATGTCTCATACATCCAAATTATCAACATGTTTTCATTTGAATTACTGCAATAGTTTTCTAGTTGGGCTTGCTCTTGGGCTTGTTTTCCAACAAGACTCTAGATTACTGCCAACATAGCAGCCAGAGCTTCCAGATCACAAGTCAGGAAATATTTCCCTTCTGTTTTGAAATTTTCTAGTAATTTACGTTTCACTTAATAGCCCATGTTGCTTCCTACAGTGGCCAACCTACACGTTAGTCATCAGAGAAAGGCAAATCAAAACTTTAATGAGATATCATCTCACCCCAGTTACAATGACTTTTATCAAGAGAGATTGTTCTTCAATTTCTATGGAAAACAGTATGGAGCTTCTTCAAAAACATAATAGAACTATGAGATGACCCAGCAATCCCATTGCTGAGTATATATTCAAAGGTGAAGAACTTAGTATATCAAAAAGAAATCCGTGCTATCATGTTTATTGCAGTACTATTCACAATAGCAAAGATTTAGAATCAACCTATGTGTCCATTAACAGAAGAATTAATAAAGCAATTATGGTACATATGCACATGGAATATTCTATAGCTACAAAAAAAGAGTGAAATCCTACCATTTGCAACAGCATGGATAGAACTGGAGAACATTATGTTAAGTGAAATGATCCACACAGAGAAAGATAAATCTCATACGTTCTCACTGCTATGTGAGCACAATATAAAAAATTATTGAGGGTGGTGCCTGTGGCTCAAAGGAGTAGGGTGCTGGACCCGTATGCTGGAAGTGGTGGGTTTAAACCCAGCCCCGGCCAAAAACTGCAAAAAAAAAAAAAAAAAAATTATTGATCTCATGGAGATAGAAGAATGATGGCTACTGGTATTTTCTCTTGTCACAGTTATTGTTGTCTCCACGTTGCTTCTAAGTCTGAATTAGTCAAAAATTTTCAGTGCTGAATTATTTTAGCATAAGTTTACTTACAAATCTCCAGCCTCTATTATTCCAAAAGCATCATCTCACATTATATCCCATGTGCCACCACATCTTAGAAGTTCCAGCCACATTGACTGTCTTATTACTTTGAGCAGGCCATGATGCCTTTCATTTAAGCATTTAAAAATTTTTGGAATACTTCCCCTCTCCACCTACCAGCCATATATCATCCTAAACTTCTACTCAGGCATTTGGCCTTGACAAAAACTAGTATTTATTCTTGATAGCCTTTTTTGACAACAAAGTAGATTTCATGTTCTTGTGTCACTGGGTTCTTGTGCTTTAAACTATGTGTTTCAGTCTGTAAGTATATGTTTGCTTGATTTTTCATTTATTATTCTTCCTCTATAGATCACAATTTTTATGAAAACAGGGACCATGACTTTTCTTGAGATTAGAATCGGAAAAAATACAAATAACTTTCATAACAGTGCTTTAAAACTCAAAATATACACTTTTAAAGCACAGCATATTTATGAAGTATCACCATAGTTAAATAACAATTAGAAAATGATCTCTCATCAAATTGTCACAAAACTACTGGCATGAAAGAATGAGGAGTCTAATGCACTAGAAAAACGTATTTTGAAAAGAAGTCAGATAAAAAATGTCATCAAAGTTTCACACTCATGTTCACTTATTATAGCATTTATTTTAAAATAATCTATATGTATAAGAATAAGCTATATTTAGATAGATCATACACATCTGACATGAACTTTTAGTCAATGAAAGTAATCCTCTTTTGGAATAGACTAAGTTTATAATGTTAAATTAATTATGTTGTAATACACTATGACCATTTTGGTTAGGATATTTATAGTAAATTAATATCAAGAAATTTGTATTTATATTATATTAATTAAGGTAGAGCAGTGATTTCAAGCAGGGTGCTGTAAGAACATCTTAGGTGTGCTAAGAAAATATTTAAAGAATATAAAGAATAAGAATATAAAGAATTTTCAAAATAAGGTCAAAGTACATTAAGTATATTCTTTTTTTTTTCTTTATTCTTTTTGTGGATCAATGTAATTTAAGTGTGCTGTGAGATTAAAAAAAGGTTGAAAAGCACTGGGGTAGAGATATAGTGTAAGTTCAGGTTTTAGTATTGTTGGTACTTTGTAATCTCATTAAAAAAATCTTTGTTTCTCAGGGCAGTGCTGTGGTTCAAAGGAGTAGGGCACCAGCTCCATATGCTGGAGGTGGTGGGTTCAAACCCAGCTCCAGCCCCCACCCAAAAAAAAAAAAAAATCTTTGTTTTTCCAAGTTATTCAACATGGGTTGTTTTACTTTTATTTTATTATTATAATAGATACAAACTTAGAATCCTTTTTTTTTTGCTTGTTGCTTTCATGATTATTACTTTAATGTATAGATAGCCCTCTAAATTTCTTAATTTAATATCTAAATGTAATAAGCCTTTTGATTATATCAAAGATTACCAAAATATTAATCAATTCTTAGCCAAACTTGAAGAGCAAAAAGTTATCATTATACATTAAATGTTCTCAATAAACATTAAATTAAAGAGATAAAATGATGGATCAATAAAGGAAGAAAGATGTAAAGTCTTCATCTTTTCTTATGGCTGAATAGTACTCCATGGTATATATATGCCACAGTTTGTTAAGCTATTCATGGGTTGATGGTCATTTGGGTTGCTTCCATTTCTTGACATGCATTAAGCAGCAATAAACATTCTACATGTCTAATGTTAAGCATTCTAATGTCAATGTTTTTGTGATGATTTTGTTCTTCCGAGTAGATATCTAGTAATAGAATTGTGGGATCAAATGGAAGATCAACTTTTAATTCTTTAAGAATTCTCCATATTTCTTTGCATACAGGTTGTATTAGTTTGCAATCCCACTAGCTTTTATGTTTCCCTGGTTAGAGGTGGAACATATTTTTCTTAGTAAAGTATCTCAAGAATGGAAAAAAGATATATCCAATGGACTCAATATTAATATGAAACCAATATATAGACAACTACATGCCCACACAAATTATGAAGCACAAATACAGTCTAGCAAGGAAAAGGGGAAGTGGGGAGGGCAATTGGCGGGATCTCACTCATATGCACAATTTGAGGGTGTTCAGCATGCCCCCTAGGTGCAAGACTTAACTACAACTTAAATTGAAAACAATGTAACCTAAAAATTTGTACCTTTATATTAATTTGAAATGAAAATAAAGAAATAAAAATAACATAAAAGAAGAAATTTAAAAATATATCAATTTATGAATGAATAAATTATTCTCTACTTAAATGCTTTTTATCTATCTCCTACAGGGCAGTAAGAAAAATAAAACACAAATCTGCAGTAAGTACTAAATTCTAGTGGTTCTTAAAATCTTTGTGCTCAGTTTTATTCATTCCCCTACACATGTATGCATGGTAACATGCAAACACACACCTAAGATTGTTCACTTATTTATGTGTCATTATCTGCACATTAAGAATGGTAAGTTCTTGCTCTTTTTCCTCTTTCTATAGAGATTACCTTAATTCCCACATCAGCATCTCATACTCTGAAAAATCCTCTTGGGGCACAAAACACACATTCTGCTTTAAAAGCCTGCTTCAATAGCACAGATAACTGAATTTAGGAATTGAAGGCTGTGTATGTTCATTTACATGAGGACTGTGATGCTTTATGACCAAGACCCTGATCACCTGGACTAGACTGCATCTAGATCACTATTTTGCTACCCAGAAACTAAGGTATTACAAACTTACAAAAGAGGTGATAATCACAAGGTATTTTTTTTTCCCTGTAGGCAGTAGGATAAAGTGAAGAGGGATTATCAGTTGTTTACCATTTTTCCAGACTTAAATCTTTGATTCCTTCCACATAGATTGAATGTAGGACTGTTGTGCAAGGTTGAATTCTCTTGGAAAATGTTTATTTTATCCCAACGCATGAAAATTCAGTGGGAGATCTGATGATTATGATTATCTGCAAATTTCTCTATCCCAATAGGAAGCCTTCTATCAGCAGTGGGGAAAGTCAGGTGTGAATCATTCCCACAGGAGAAATGGGAGAAGAACTGGAGAAATGGGAGAAGAACTGGAGAATGGGTTCGCTCTGGTTTCTTACCAATTCTCCCCATATTCCCCAAATCATAGTCTAGTTTCCCTTGAGCATTTTGTGGAAAGAACACTTTTTATATTTGTAGTTAATATTTGGATCTTTAAATTAAATCTTGAAGCGCTTTGCATATATATGGAAGATGAGACCTAAATTGTGTAAACAGAAAGCCAATTTTAGTGATCAAGCCATACCCATAGAAGGAAATATGAGAAATATAAGAACTAGGGTTATCTGGTATTTAAAAAACTAAATTCTTCAGAAAATTGCACATAAAATCTTAGAAGAAAGCATTTTCTATTTTCAGTTTATGCTTCCTTAATTTCTCTCTCTGCCTCTGACACAAGGATATTTGCATCAAATGCAATAGAGTTGCAACAAAAACATGCACACATGTAGGCTCAGCATATTCACATAGCCACAGTATCTTTTTGCCACCCAGGTCATTGTTATTTCTACAAAGAAATGGTTCAGACACAAAACTAACATTACCCACTCTTTGAATGAGACACTTCAACTTCATGGGAAGTTGTGAAATGTCATTGTGCAGGACTATTTACAATGCAATGTATAGCTCCACGTAGGACGCAAACATCATAGTGAAAACATAATTTTCAATGTATTAAAGTGGAATAGTGGGAGAAAAGAATTGTGAGCCTATTGACTACTCTTTACTAAATAGTTATAAATTATTGAAAGACAATTTTACAAATTCTGTAGTGAGATTGTAACTGAATGTGTATATATGTACAGTTTTAAATTTATGTTTAGCTTAATAATGTATGTGAAAGAGACCCAAAAAGTATAAACTTAACCACAAATATTAAATATAAATTTACTAAATTATAATGACATAATTTGTTTGCAGTTTTGTTTTTATGGAAAAATGTTTTCTATATTGACAAGATTATATTTTATGCTTTTTTATAAATCAAAAATATTATACTCCTTAACATTATAAAGCTAAAATTTTAGTTTCTGAATCACCCATTTAGCTTAAGTAGAAAATTATAATTCAGTTTAAAAGCTGCTTTATGACTTATGTGCAATTTTGGAAATACATTTTAAAATCTTCACTCTTTATTTTAAAAGTGAGAGAGTTTAAGTATTTTGCACGATTTGTGTTATGAAAATATTTTCTCAAAATTGGAAATGAAACAATTTATACAATTACCTCTCATTATACACCACATCACTAACATTTTATCTACTCAAAATGATCTTGACTTGAGTGTTTCTGTACCAAACTATTTTTGTCTAACATTATTACATACTCTCAATTCTTTGAAATATTATTTTCCTTAAAATGTTTGTGTTTGATTTTACTTAAACCTTTGCATATAATTTTAATCCTCATGCAGTATTTTGTATTACATAAAAAATTTTTAAAAATTAGTTGGAATTGTCTTTAATTTGGTAAGAATATTAAATAATGTATCTTTATTGTCAAAGCCATATACTTGTTCTGCCTTTTTCATCTTTTTTCTTTTCACTTTATATTTTTTCTCTTCTTCATAATGGAGATGCCATGTTCATCCTTCCTAGTAATCCTTAGAAAGTTATTCTTTATTTCTTCTTTCTAGGGGTTTCTTGTATATATTCCTTTAGATTGTAATTTATTCTTTTTGAGGTTTTTGGTTTGTTTCTTTTGAGACTTACTCACTCACTCTGTTGCTCAGGCTAGAGTGTTATGGTGACAGCGTACCTCACAGCAACCTCAAATTCCTGGATTCAAGTGATCCTCCTGATTCAGCCTTCTGGGTAGCTCAGACTATAGGCACCTACCACAACACTCGGATTTTTATTTGTTTATTTTCTAGTAGAGATGGAGTTCTTGCTCAGGCTGGTCTGGAGCTCCTGAGCTCAAGGGATCCTCCTACCTCAGCCTCCCACAGAGCTAAGATTACAGGTGTAAACCGCCTCTCTTGGCCTAGATTATAATTTAATAAATCTCAAAGTCAAGTATGACATGTGAATCTTTCATTTATTCATTCATTCATCCACTTGTATATGTTTATTTAAAAATAACATTTACTATCTAATATGTGTGATAAGTTTTTCTAGATATTGGGGATAATTTGTTGGGTATTGTCCTTGACATCAGTGATTTCATCAAATTGTGGAGAATTCCCAAATATGAATTGATTTTTATTATCCCATGGGGTAAATATAATTAAAGAGAACACTTTTTTTGGACAAAATAATTTTTTTACTGCTAATATGGCTGTTGGTAGCTATATTATTATAAGAGAATTTAAACAGTGGGTCACTATTATGTCCAAGAGACATTCAAGTCTTCCCTGTGGTGGTTTTCTTTGAAGAATGAGTGCTAATTAGCTACATTTAAGGGGTTGATCAAAGGAAGCATTAAAGAGATTAAGGACTCCCTGTCACAAAGCCAAGAATCTCAGGTGATATGAATAAGAAATATCAGAATCCTAATCAAGGTTGTGGTCTGAGAATATTTGTCCTTTCCACTAGAAGCTTTTGTTGAGACTAATCTTGGATGCACAGGGGTTCCAATGTCACTGAGTGTAACTATGATTTTGCAATGACATGAGGATTCATCCTAGAAGAGATGTCATTATCATCTCCTATCTTTGTTTCTTTCTCATTTCCCCAAAAAGTTGCATATTTGGTCTGTCAGCTTAATGATGCAGAATTTTATATGATTATATTTCCCATCAGTTAGAGAACTTAAAATTGTGTATTTTAGTAAAAGAAGGAAAGACAGATTCTTATTTGATGGAAAATAGAAAAGAGTTTATTTGGTAGAACTCAATAAATAATTCTCATGTTAATTTTTGTAAGCATTGCCAAAATGGCTGCCAGTCTGAGAATAAAATACAGGTCTCGGTACTGAGCATATAAAATGTAGTAGTATTTTTTAATATGATATATCTTCTTAAATCTTCTAAGCAATATGATTTTAAAAATAAACTATAATATACACATACTTTTATAATTCATGAAATTGTATCTTCAGGATTTCTTACAACCTGAAATTCATGCACTTCATAATCAAATCAAGAAAGAGATTATGATCAGCAACTCACAAAACTTCTCTAACTTATGCATACTTCCAGTTATTATTCTTACTTGCTGAAGACAACTTTTCTATTTCTAATGGCACAGATTACTTTGATCCATTTTTGTATTTTATGTAAATGACATCAACCATCATATACTACTTACATCTTTTAAAAAATTAACAAAGATTTTGCTTTTGTATGGGAAGTTTATTCTCTTTGTTGTACAGAATTTCATTGTGGGAATTATTTACTCACTCTAATGTGGGTGGACATTTAGGTATTTTCCAGTTTTAGTTGATATAGTTGCAATAAGCATTCCAAATGATATATTTTGAGGAATACACGTACATATTTTTCATGGTAGTGGAAGTGACGACTATACATAGTTCATTGTAACAAGATATACAAAAGTAATAGTTCAAATTTACAGATGTACCAGTAATATGTATGTGAGGATTCCAGTTGTTTTACATCCTTGCCAATATATAATACTTTGTGTCTTTTTTCTTTTCTTTTCTATCTGGTTTGTTATGTACAGGTTCCATTTATTTTCTTGAGGAATGTAAAGGTTGGTAACCATTTACATGTCTATTATCTTTGTCATCAAGTATATGCTTAAGTTATTTGTTTCAGGTTGTCCCTCTTTTATATGGCTATTGTAGTAGTACTTCACATATTTTGTTGTACATATGCATTTGAATATATTCTTTTAGTTTTGGTAGGCCAAATGCAAAAGGACATGAAAGCGATCTTGAAAAATGAAAATAGTGACTCAAAATTTCACTGACTTTGGAATGAATAATTTAAAATTCCTAAAATGCTTAGAGTAATGACTCAGTAACCAAGAATAAATATTGGTTAATTACATATAAGAACATAAAAGTCCACATCATATCTCTTGGATCATAAATGAGGTAGTCAAAGAAGTCTCCTTCATGGGGTGGCACGTGCGGCTCAAAGGAGTAGGGTGCTGGCCCCATATGCTGGAGGTGGCAGGTTCAAACCTAGACCTGGCCAAAAACTGCAAAAACAAACAAAAAAAGAAGTCTCCTTCATGATCAGAGCCATAATGAGTTGAGAATAGTTATGAGATTACTAATATTAGGTAAGGTATTTCAGTGAAAATTTCTTCAGAAAAGTTGTAACATGATTACAATTGAATATAACTCTAGAAAACAGGACCATCTCTTTTCTGAAAAAAATTAATGTAGATTTATTTTCTGTGATGAGAATTTAGACTGCTCAACTGGAATTTGTTGAAAGGATTAATAATTAATCAGCAAATGAACAAAACCAAGCAAATGAAACTGTTCTTAGCACCATAACATATACTTTTCTCTTCTTTTCTAACTCTAGGAAAACCCAGATAACTTTAAGGTATTTTATAATTGTACCAGACTTATTATGCTAATACTAAATAAAACAGATCTGACTCCAGCTTCATTTATTCTGAATGGAATCCCAGGACTGGAAGACATTCAGGTCTGGATTTCCTTCCCATTCTGCTCCATGTATGTTGTGGCTATGGCTGGGAATTGTGGACTCCTCTACCTCATCCGCTATGAGGACGCCCTGCACAGGCCCATGTACTACTTCTTGGCCATGCTTTCCCTCACTGACCTCGTCATGTGCTCTAGTACAATCCCTAAAGCCCTCTGCATCTTTTGGTTTCAGCTCAAGGAAATTCGATTTGATGAATGCCTGGTCCAGATGTTTTTCATCCATACCTTCACAGGGATGGAGTCTGGGGTGCTCATGCTCATGGCCCTGGACCGCTATGTGGCTATCTGCTACCCTCTACGCTATTCAACCATCCTCACCAATCCTCTCATTGCAAAAATTGGGCTTACCACATTCTTGAGAGGGGTATTACTTATTCTACCTTTTACATTCCTCACTAAGCGCCTGCCTTATTGCAGGGGCAACATAATTCCCCATACCTACTGTGATCATATGTCTGTAGCCAAATTATCCTGTGGCAATGTGAAGGTCAATGCCATTTATGGTCTGATGGTTGCTCTCCTGATTGGGGGCTTTGACATCCTGTGTATCACAGTCTCCTACACCATGATCCTCCGGACGGTGATCAGCCTCTCATCGGCAGATGCTCGGCAGAAGGCCTTCAGCACCTGCACCGCCCACATCTGTGCTATTGTTTTCTCCTATAGTCCAGCTTTCTTCTCCTTCTTTTCCCACCGCTTTGGGGGCCACACGATCCCTCCATCTTGCCACATCATTGTAGCCAATATTTACCTGCTCCTGCCTCCCACCATGAATCCTATTGTATATGGGGTGAAAACCAAGCAGATAAGAGACTGTGTCATGAGGATCCTTTCAGGTTCTAAGGATACCAAGTCCCACAGCATATGAATGGACATCTGCCAGGAATTAGAAGAGAAAGGAAGAATTACTTGTGCTTTCCTGGTTCACCAGGAGCTGATACAATTTTTCTAGAATTATTCTTTGACCACACAAAAAGGAGCTTGTTGAATGATAAATTCCCAATAAATACCTTGAAAATCTCAACATCACTGGCATCACCATCATTTTTTCCAAGATTCTTTTACTTTCTTGCTTCCGTGAAGAACTAGTCTAATAATTAAACTGTTTTCTTTTTTAACAAAACCTGAGTCTATTTTTCATTAAAAAACTTAAAGTCAAATGATACAATCTAAGACATGTTTTCCAATAATCATCAAAATTTTTAGCTTGATAACTAATTGTTACTTTCCAATGGAAACTGGGTATTAAATATTTCTCATCATTACTAAAATACCCTGATTTTTCATTGAGATTTTCCTGAAGGAGAAGCTAGAATGTATCCCATAAAATCATTAATATACAGATTTTCAAGTCACTAGAAATCTTATTAGAACCATATCATTAAGCTGAACAAGTCTCTCCTTGCTGGACTATAATTATTTCAAAAAAGAATGATTGGCTATGTAGTTTTCAAGAAGGCTTTGTATTATAATAAAAGTACACAATCTCCAAAGATAATTAAATTTATCAACCAAGTGTAAGAAACAATAATTTTTTTTCTTGGATGCATGTGAGAGGGAATAAAAATCTACTTATTAATTTTATCACCAATACTGTATCTAAAAAGGAAACTAAATTTCTGTGACATTCAAGGTTGTTGGAAATTAATAAACAAGGGAGAACTTGGAGAAGCAAATAGTACTTTCGTATTAATGCCTCATAAACAAAGCCAATTAAATAAAAACACAGAGCAAACTGAATTTTTACTCTCATTTCTCTGTCCAACCAGTACAATGTCACTTTACCTATCCCAAATTAAATTAACTGTTTCATGAATGCTTCCTTTATATGTCCCATTTTATAATTCTACAAAACCAGAGCACTCACAAATATAATTACTCTCCATGTATCAGGCTATAGATCTGTTCACTGCAATTTCAAAGGTGTAACTTTGGATGAATACTTCTCCACCTTCTCACCCTGGCATCACTTTCCACTAGTTTGTCATTATCTGGATTTCTCTCATTTTCCCCTACTTTGTCTCAGTTTGATCCATCTATTGTCTGGATATGTTTTTGTCAAGTTCATCAATGTCCTCCCTGTTAAGAAATTAAATAGGTCTCTTTCTCTGATCATCTAATGGTATTTCTCAGGAATGTGGATTCCAATTCAGCATTACCAAAATCTTGAAACACTGTCATTTTTATTACTTTTTATTTTAGAAAAACTATTCTTATGGCCTACACTTGACTTAACCCTGATTTATTTTCTATATTCTCTTTCTAAATACTGTTTTTCAGTATCATGGCCTTAAGTATTACCTGTGAACTAATGATTCTCAAAGGAAGCTAAGCTTCACTCAACTACTTTCCGTATACTTACTCTTCAGTCTGAGCATTGTTCTTTGGCCAGTGTAAGATTGCTTTTTTCTTCCCCGTGTTTTCCAACTCAACTCCTATTTTCCATCTCCTGATTCTCTAGTTTATCTCCTCAGTGATTTTGTCATACATCTTTGCAGAATTTTCTTTGAAAAAAAAAAAAAAGAATTTTCTTTGAAAAAAGATATGATTATTAAGTTTTAATATGTTCAACTTAAATGAATTTTATTGCGCCTATTGCTTATTTTGTCATTCAATATTAAGTGTTAAGATGTGTTGAAATTTGCATCTTTTAACTCCACAATGAACAAAAAGTCAGTTGTGTTTCTCTACCCTATCCATGTATAATCTGAAATAGAAATTAGGAAAGGACACAGGAGATGGCAAAACAACAAAGTAGAAGGAGCCTGAGTCCCTGGATACCCTTGTGGAGCTGAGCCATCCACCCCTTGTGTCACCTCTGGATTGTCACCAAAAAGGTGGAGTCAGCATCTGTTTTGTTTGAGCCACAGTGTTTCTGTGTCTCTGTGTTTTAGTAGCTGAACCTGTTCCTTGCTTCATGCAAGCATTTCAGAAATAGAAGATAGACAAACTTTGATTTATTAGGTTTCCTATAGAGAAGAAAATCAGACTTTTTTTCAAAGAAATATTTTGATTGACCTTGTTCTGTTCCCACATAGAGTTTCCATATTATCAGACCAATCTGACCTTTCCCTGGGTCTCCACCAGCTAAGTATCTCATAACTTCAAACTCGTCTGCGTATCTCTCTGGTGAACGGTTCTTTTTTGGTAAATGTTTACTGATGCATCAAGAATTGTTGGGCGCCCTCCTGGACCTCTGTAAGAGCTGTGCCGTGACCCACGACCGGGGCCTGCCGGTCCTCCGTAAAAGCTGTGCCACAACCTGCGACCTGCGATAGTGCCCGCTAGACCCCCGCATACCCTGACTCCAGGGGCTGTGCAACCCCGTATCCTCCCTCCTGTACCCTCCCTGCCTCCATACGGCCACTCATCTGGCCAGGGACTCTGGTAGCAGCGTGCCCTCCGGAGCCCTCCCTGCCTCTGTGCAGAGCCCTTCTCCTGGCCAGAAACTGCTGTGCAACAGAGCCCTTTGTGCCAAAGTCACTGGGTGCCAGGCAATCCCAGAACCATGTGCACCCCCCAACCCTATTGCTGAATCCAAGTGTGTCACACTCCGGAGCTGCTCCTACAATCAGAACTCCCTGGCTGGGGCAGCCTCAGAAATGCTACACAGGGTTACTGCCTATAAACATCCAGCAACAATAGAGTGATCCCTCTGGAGTCTAACCTTGGAGAGACACTTACCCAACTCTGAGGATGGCCAAGGGCAACAATGAAAAACAATCATGAGGTGAAATCAATAGAAATGCTCTGACAATATGAATCATCAGAGTAGATCAGCTCCCCCAAGGAACAATGGGGCAGACACAGCACAAGATCCCATGCACAAACAAATAGCTGAGATGACAGAAATCGAATTCAGAATCTGGATAGCAAATAAGATCGAATTAGAATTCCAAGCAGTAACCCAAAAGATGTCTCAAGAATTCAACAAATTCAAAGACCAAATGACCAAAGATTTTGACACATTGAGAGAAGAAGTTACAGCCCTCAAAGATCTGAGAAACACAGTAAAATCCCTTAGTAACAGAATGAAGCAAGCAGAAGAAAGGATTTCTGACATTGAAGACAAACCTTTCAAATGCTCCCAAACTCTCAAAGAGGAAGAGAAATGGAGGACAATGACTGATCACTCTCTCAGAGAGCTCTGGGATAATTCAAAGAAAACCAATACTCATCTTATAGGGATCCCTGAAAGCAATGAAGTGGATTCACAAGGCACAGAGTCTCTTCTCCATGTGATTATAAAAGAGAACTTTTCAGACACGCCAAGAGATTCTGAAATTCAGATAGCAGTTTCAGAACCCCAGCATGACTCAACCCAAATAAGACATCCCCCAGACACATCATAATCCATTTCACTAAAGGTAATATGAAAGAGAAAATTCTGAAAGAAGCCAGATGAAAGAAAACCATCACCTATAAGGACAAGAAAATTAGAATAACCGCAGATCTCTCTGCTGAAATCTTTCAAGCTAGAAGAGGATGGTCATTGACTTTTAATCTCCTAAAACAAAATAACTTTGAACTGAGTATCATGTATCAAGCTAAATTGAGTTTCATTTATGATGGAGAAATCAAATACTTTAATGACATTCACATATTGAAGAAATTTGGCATAACTAAACCAGCTCTCCAGGATATTCTCAGACCTATCCTCCATAAAGACCAGCGTAATCCTCTACCACAAAAGTAAACCCACCCAGAAAATTTTGATCAAATTCCAACTTCCACAGTCACGAAAGGATAAAAAATGTCCACCGGAATCTCAAAAGGCTTATCAATATTCTCAATTAATGTGAATGGTTTAAATTGTCCTCTAAAGAGGCACAGGTTGGCTGACTGGGTACAAAAACTCAACCCAGATATCCGCTGCATACAAGAATCTCATCTTACATTAAAAGACAAATATAGACCAGGTGAAGGGATGGTCATCTATACTCCAGGCAAATGGAAAGCAAAAAAAAACAGGCATGGCAATTCTATTCGCAGATGCAATAGGCTTTAAACCAACCAAAATAAGGAAGGATAAGGATGGACACTTCAGATTTGTCAAAGGTAATACTCAATATGAAGATATTTCAATTATTAATATTTATGCACTCAACCAGAATGCACCTCAATTTATAAGAGAAACTCTAACAGACATGAGCAACTTGATTTACTCCAGTTCCATAGTAGTTAGAGATTTTAACACCCCATTAGCAGTGCTGGATAGATCCTCTAAAAAGAAGCTAAGCAAAGAAATATTAGATTTAAACTTAACCATTCAACATCTGGACTTAACAGACATGTTAACAAATGTTCACAGAACATTTCATCTCAACAAAACTGAATACATATTCTTCTCATCAGCCGATGGAACATACTCCAAAATTGACCACATACTAGTACACAAATCTAACCTCAGCAAATTGGAAAAAATAGTAATTATTCCTTGCATCTTCTCAGACCACCATAGAATAAAAGTTGAACTCAATAACAATAGGAATCTGCATACCCATACAAAAACATGGAAGCTAAATAACGTTACGCTGAAGGATAGATGGGTTATAGACAAAATTGAGAAGAAAATCACCAAATTTTTGTAACAAAACAATAATGAAGACATGAATTATCAAAACCTCTGGGGTACCACAAAGGCATTCCTAAGAGGGAAATTTATAGCACTGAAAGCCTTCCTCAAGAAAACACAAAGAGAGGAAGTTAATAACTTAATGGCACATCTCTAGCAACTGGAGGAAGAAGAACATTCCAACCCCAAACCCAGTAGAAGAAAAGAAAAAACCAAAATCAGAGCAGAATTAAATGAAATTGAAAACAAAAGAATTATACAACAGATCAATAAATCCAAAAGTTGGTTTTTTGAGAAGATCAACAAAATAGATAAACCTTTGGCCAACCTAACCAGGAAAAAAAAGAGTAAAATCTTTAATTTCTTCAATCACAAATAGTAACGATGAAATAACAACAGACCCTTCAGAAATTCAAAAAATTCTTGATGTATATTACAAGAAACTTTATTCTCAGAAATATGAAAATCTGGAAGAAATCGACCAAAACTTGGAAGTATGCCACCTACCAAGACTTAGCCAGAATGAAGTGGAAATGATGAATAGGCCTATATCAAGTTCTGAAATAGCATCAACTATACAAAATCTCCCTAAAAAGAAAAGCCCAGGACCAGATGGCTTTATGTCAGAATTCTACCAAACCTTTAAAGAACTAGTACCTATATTAATAAACCTCTTTCAAAATATAGAAAGAGAAGGAATACTGGCCTACACATTTTATGAAGCAAACATCACCTTGATCCCTAAACCAGGAAAAAACCCAACAAGAAAAAAAAAAATTATAGACCAATATCACTAATAAATATTGATGCAAAAATATTCAGTAAGATCCTAACAAACAGAATCCAAAAACACATCAAAAAAATTATACACCATGACCAAGTTGGATTTATCCCAGGGTCTCATGATTGGTTCAATATACATAAATCTATAAATGTAATTCAGCACATAAACAAACTAAAAAATAAAGACCATATGATTTTTTCAATTGATGCAGAAAAAGTTTTTGATAATATCCAGCATTCCTTCATGATCAGAACACTTAAGAAAATTGGTATAGAAGGAGACATTTCTTAAACTAATAGAGGCCATCTACAGCAAACCCACAGCCAATATCATATTGAACGGAATTAAATTGAAATCATTTCCACTTAGATCAGGAACCAGGCAAGGTTGCGTATTGTCTCCATTGCTCTTTAACATTGTAATGGAAGTTTTAGCCATTGCATTTAGGGAAGAAAAGATGATCAAGGGTATCCACATAGGGTCAGAAGAGATCAAACTTTCACTCTTCGCAGATGACATGATCGTATATCTGGAAAACACTAGGGATTCTACTACAAAACTTTTAGAAGTGATCAAGGAATATAGCAATGTCTCTGGCTACAAAATCAACACCCATAAATCTGTATCCTTTATATATATAAACAATAGCCAAGCCAAAAATACAGTCAAGGACTCTATTTCTTTCACAGTAGTGCCAAAGAAGATGAAATATTTGGGAGTTTATCTAACAAAGGATGTGAAAGATCTCTATAAAGAGAACTATGAAACTTTACAAAAAGAAATAGCTGAAGATGTTAACAAATGGAAAAACATACCATGCTCATGGCTGGGAAGAATCAACATTGTTAAAATGTCTATACTACCCAAAGCAATATGTAATTTTAATACAATTCCTATTATAGCTCCATTGTCATATTTTAAAGATCTTGAAAAAATAATACTTCGTTTTATATGAAATCAGAAAAAAACTTAAATAGCCAAAACATTACTCAGAAATAAAAACAAAGCAGGAGGAATCACGCTACCAGACCTGAAACTGTACTATAAATCGTTAGTGATCAAAACCACATCGTACTGGCACAAAAACAGAGAAGTAGATTTCTGGAACAGAATAGAAAACCAAGAGATGAATCCAGCTACTTACCATTATTTGATCTTTAACAAGCCAATTAAAAACATTGAGTGGGGAAAAGATTCCCTATTTAACAGATGGTGCTGGGTGAACTGGCTGGCGATCTGTAAAGACTGAAACTGGACCCACACCTTTCACCAAGATAGACTCTCACTGGATAAAATATTTAAACTTAAGACATGAAACTATAAAAATACTTGAAGAAAGTGCAGGGAAAACTCTTGAAGGAATCGGCCTGGGTGAATATTTTATGAGGAGGACTCCCCAGGCAATTGAAGCA
>CAUYPK010059646.1:0-28902 GCA_963574355.1 Loris lydekkerianus
TGGGGCTTTGGTGTGTGCCACACCTTTTGGGCACAAGACACGACTGTAAGAGGGACTTTACCTAAAAAATGCAATCAGTGTAACCTGGTTTATTGTACCCTCAATGAATCCCCAACAATAAAAAATAAAGAAAAAAAAAAAAAACCAAATACCACATGTTCTCTCTTATAAGTGGGAGCTAACCTGGGGGTACACAGGGGCATCCAAAGGGGAATAACTGACACTGTAGACTCCAAAGCTGAGAGGGTGAGAGGGACGACGAATCCCCTACTGGGTGCACTGTGCACTGCTCTGGTAGTGGGCACACTCAACATCCAGACTTCACCACTGTAAAATGTGCCTGTAACACAATTGCACTTGTACTCCAGAAATCTATAATAATACAAAAACGGCTTTTTTTGTAATAACATATAGCTTAAAATACAAACCGATTGTACAACTGTACAAAAATATTTTTTTCTTTACATTCTTATTCTAAAAGCTTTTTTATTTCTTCTTTCTCTTTAAAATTTTTATAGAAACTAACACACAAGCACACATACTATCCTAGGCCTACACAGGGTCAGAATCATCAAGATCACTGTCTTCCACCCCCACATCTTGTCTCACTGAAAAGTCTTCAGGGGAAAAACACACAAGGAGCTGCCATCTCCTGTGATAACAGTGCCTTCTTCTGCAAGGTCTCCTGATGCAGCCTAAGGCTGTTTTATAGTTAACTTTTATTCAGTAATAATAAGTAGCAATATGGTAAAAAATGGTGAAAAGTATAGTATAGTAAATATGTAAACCAGTAACAGTTGTTTATCATATTATCAAGTACTACAGACCGTATGTACTCGTATTGCTATATTTTTACATGATGAGCAGTTTACCCCAGTATCACCACAGTCATGTGAGTAACACATTGAGCTACAACATCGTTGTTAGGTTCAAGGCCATCCTATCAGTCACAATGGCCCCACCACTACACATTAGGAATTTTTCAGATTCATTATAGTCTTATGGGGCCACCATCACCTATGGTTCATTGATGGCCAAAATGTCATTATGCAATGTGTGACTATAATTATTAATAAAAATTTAATCCATATTTTATTTGTGATCAATTATGTACTAGTAATAATTATAAATACAACTCAATATGGAATATTCTTAACACTGAAGGATTTACAGTCACCAAAAAAAAATTTATTGAATTTATAAGGCATAATCTTATTGTGATAAGTATGACAGGATGATCAATAAAAAATTTTCAACCATGAAATATATTTGCATGAATATAAAAGTATCTAGGGAATTATGCCTTATGATGGGACTGAAGGGGAAATATAACATTTCAAAGTATTGAAAAAAAGAGTAAGTTTATACATGTCTTTAAGTGGATAAAGGAGGTATTGTATGATTATGACATTTAGATTCCACTGGGTATTTCTTTAAAAATTCTCTCTTTTTACAGTATTTTGGAAATAACATCCTTTGCAACTATTTAAATAAAAGATCTAAAATTTTAAATATCAACTTCATAATGTGCATAGAGTCATAGTTGTCAAAAAGTTGTTTAGAGGTACATAAGCAAAAAAGTTTAAAGAGAACTAGCCTAAACCACCAGAGCTTAAAAGACCTCAAGGACCAGGCAAGCAGCCCTCACCACCACCAGCAGGGCTGTCCTACAGACAAGAAAACTAAGCCCAGACAGAAGCAGAGAGAGCCTCTCTCTCCCCCAAATGCTCAGTGCACAGCCAGTCACATCAAGTCCCCATTGAAAACTTCAGGCATTTTGACGTCCCCTCCAGTGCCATCCCAACACCATGTTCAGTGGTGAGAGACACTCTCTCACAAGAGGTCAGTCTTGTGCTAAATCGCGCCCTGGCTACACACAACAGCCTCCAGTCTCTTTCTCTCTCTCTTTTTTTTTTTTTTTTTTGAGACAGAGTCTCACTATGTCACTCTGGGTAGAGTGCTGTAGTGTCACAGCTCACAGCAACTTCAAACTCTTGGGCTCAAGCGATTCTCCTGCCTCTGCCTCCCAAGTAGCTGGGACTACAGGTGCCCACCACAATGCCCAGCTATTTTTGTTGTTGTTATTGCTGTTGTTGCAGTTGTCATTGTTGTTTAGCTGGCCCAGGCCAGGTTTGAACCCACCAGCCCCAATGGATGTGGCCAGTGCCCTTACCCACTGAGCTATGGGCACTGCCCGGTGCCCACTATCTTCTTGATTTCCTCAGCATTTTGTTCATCTTCCTATTCAACTATTCACAAGAGGGATGACAGATTTCTGCTGTTGCTAACACTATCAAAATCACCAGACCCTCTGTGATAGAAATGACAGCCAGGAGCCTGGGAAGACAATAGGGACAGTCAGAGGGAGGGAAATAGGAGTCCACAAGAGTGGTATCAAATGCCATGTGAGACCAGAAGGAGGACACTAGCCACTCTTACCGGGGCTGAACTACAGCACCACCAGGTGTGCGGCTGGAGAAGTCTGGCACCTCCTTAGTCATTCAGACTCAAGTCACACTTGATGCCATTTCTTCAAGTTCAAGAACAGGCACAGGACCATTACAGTGGTGCGTCACTTGGGTCTGCAAATACAGTGGGGCAGGCAGATGATTTCCAAGTGTGAATAAGCAATAGCTTCACATTTACAAAAGGTCGTAAATATTGATAGCTAATTTATGTTTCAGTCATTTTCAAACTTGATTCTGGAATCTTGGATCTAAAACCAAGTTGATTTATCACTATAAAAAGTATGCTGTTCTCGGGTACTAAATGTGCTATAATTTTACCCTGAATTTTAAGGCTTAAGCCTTAAATTGAAAAGAAGGTTAATACATTTAGAACTTTTAAGTAAAAAACAACATAAAAACAGAACAAAATGCTTTAGTAAGCCATTTAATTTAAGCTGAGCATGATATTTTGGAATAAAATTTTGCTATTTTATTTTAAACATTTATATAATCAAAGAGAAATACCAAAAAAAAAGCAAAAATGGCAATGTCCAATGTCAACTTTTGATGACATATCATTTTATTTTATTATTTATTTTTGGGAACAGAATCTCACTCTGCTACAGTGCCATGGCATCAGCCTAGTTCACAGCCAACCTCAAACTTCCAAGCTCAAGCAACCTCTTGCCTCAACCTCCCAAGTAGCTGGGACTACAGGTGCCCACCAGTACCACCACCACCACCTGTCTGGTCTTGAGCTCCTGAGCTCAAGCAGTCCTCCTGCTTTGACCTCCCAGCAAGCTAGGATTACAGGAGTGAGCCACCAGGCCAAGCCAACTGCAAACATTTTAAAAATAAAAGTAATATAGATAAGAAAATGTCAAGACAAAATACAGATCAGAAGAAAAGATTTGAAATCATACATCTGACAAAAGATTCATACATCTGACAAAAGATGCATACATCAGAATATATAAAGATTCTCAAAACTCAACATTAGGAAACCTAAATAAAGTGTAGAGTTTAGTAAATCATAATATACCAGTGCTTATTCTTGAGTTTTAACAAATATACCAATATGTTAACCATAGGAGAAAGTGGGTGAGACTTACATGGCAACTCTCTGTACTATTCTGCAACTTTTTCATAACTCTAAAATTGTTCCAAAATAAAGTTTATATAAAAATCTCAACAAAAAGAAAATAAATAGTAAATTCAAAAGTAAACAAAAGACTTGAATGGACACCACAAGAGAAGATGAATGAATGCAAATAGATGGGAAGATGTCATTAGTGAAAATAGCAGAGTAAGGACCTCGGGAAATTCTCTTATCTGTAACAGCCGCAAAAGTGGTGACAAAGCTTATCTAGATCAAATTTTAAGAACTCTAGCTACAAAATAGAGGCTTGGGACAATCTGAGGAGCATTTGTTGGGAAATAAAAAAGAAAAGAAAAAAAGAAAAAGAAATAGGGGTATCTCGGCAAGAACAGTGGACTTGTGGTATTTAACATGCCTTAAATCTTGCCACCTTCCCAATCCCAGGCCCACAGTACACTTGAAAACCAGTAGCCTGAAACAACATAAATCTAAGGATAAGTTTAAAGGGAAATTTAAAAATGTTCTGAGTTAAATAAGAATGAAAATGCAACTTACTGAAATTTGTGTGATGCAGTGAAAGCATTGCTGGGGGAAAGGGGGGAATTCTAGCATCAAATGGATACATTGGAAACAAAGGAAAATCTAAAATAAGTAACCTTAGCTGCTACTTTAAGACTAGAAAAAGAAGAGAAATATGAACCTAACCAAGCAGAAGAAAATAAATAATAAATATTAGAGAGGAATAAATAAAATTACAAACTGAAAATAAATAGAAAAATTAATGAAACTAAATCTGGTTCTTCAAAAGATCAATAAAGCTAAGAAGCCTCTAGCTAGGCTACCCAACATAAAAAGGAGCAGATACAAACTATTACTATCAAAAATGAAAAAGGGTCATCACTTCTCACCCCAGGGATATTGAAAGGATAATAAACAAATATTATAAACAACTCTATACCTGCACATTTGATAACATAGATGAAATGGAACAATTCCTTGAAACACACAAACTGCCAAACTCACACAAAATGAAATAGGTGATCTTAACAGGTTTATATCTATTTTTAAAATACAATCAATAATTAACCTTCTAAAATAGAAAGCATGAGGCCCAGATGGTTTCACTGGTGAATCCTACTAAATATTTAAAGAAGAAATAGTACTATTTCTCCACAATTACTTGCAGAAAATAGAAACTGAGGGAACACTTCTAACTCTTTCTATGAGGCCAGTGTTACTCTAATACCAAAACCAGATGAAAACATTACAAGAAGAAAAACTGCAGTCTACTATGTCTCGTGAACATAGGTACAAAAGTCTTCAACAAAATAATAGAAAATTGAATCCAACGATGTATAAAGTAATTATATACCATGAGAAAGAAAATTCATTCAAAATATGCAAGGCTAGTTGAACACTGAAAAACCAGTTAATATAATCCATTACATTAGTAGATGCAAAGAAGAAAAATCTAAGGAAAAAAATCACATCATTAAAGCAATACATGTGGAGAAAACATTTTACAAAATCTAACACCACTCCTGATTAAAAAAAAAAAAAAAACTCGCATCAAACTAGGAATAGAGCAGGGTTTTTCAACCTTTTTTTATCTCAAGGCCCACTTCAACCTACAGTTAAACTCCTTGGCACACTGAAATTGTGTTGACTAAAAAAATAAATAAATAAAAGAATATATTTACTGTGCTTTGAACTTCTTTCAAAAATAATTTATTTAATATCTTTTAAAATTTTCATGGCACACCTAAGATCCTCTCATACCACACTTATTGAAAATCACTGAATAGAAGAAAACTTCTTCAACTTCACAAAGAATACTTATAGAAACCCTACAGCTAACATAAGACTTAATGATTAGAAACTAGATGTTTTTCCTCTAAGTCTAGGAAGAAGAAAGAATGCTCTCTCTTAGTACTCCTATTCAAGGTCATAGTGGAAGTTCTAATGAAATAAGAGAAGAAAAAGCAATAAAGTATATAAATATTGGAAAGGAAGAAATAAAACTATCTTTTTTCACATATGACATAATTGTGCAGAAAATGCTTTAAAAAATTGGCAATTAACCAATTTAAAATGGGCAAAGATTTGAAGAAACATTTCTCCAAGGATGACATACAAATGGCCAAAAAGCACAGGAAAATACAGTTGACATCACTGGTCACCAGAGAAATGCAAATCAAATTCATGGTGAGATTCTATTTCATACCCATTAGGGTGACTATAATTTTTTTAAAGGGGTTGGGGAGAATAACGAGTGTGGGTGACAATGTGGAGAAATTGGAATTCTCATACATTGCTGGTGGGAATGTAAAATAATGCAGCCTCTTTGGAAAACAGGTAGTTCCTCAAAACATTAAAATAGATTCATTGTCAAGTGTGGAGGGGAGGGGAAATTGGGTATAGCGTTTCTTCTTAGGGTTATGAAAATATTTTGGAATTAATGGTCATGGCTGCAAATTTTGTGAATATACTAAAAAGAAACCATTGAATCGTATACTTTAAAAGAGTTGATTTTATGTTGTGTGAAATATTTCTCAATGTAAATAAAAGATGTTGAGCACACACTCACTGGGGAAATAAAGTTAAAACCAAAATAAGATTTTACTGCTCACCTAGAAGAATGGCTAAAATCAAAAATACTGATAATATTAAGTGCTGACAAGGACGCAAAGTAACTGAATTGTCATACATTGCTGGTGAATTTACAAAGTGGTACAGCCACTCTGGAAAATGTTTGACCTTTGCTTTAAAAATTAAGCATACACCTACTTCATGACCCAGCAATCCCACTTCTGGGCATTTACCTTAAATAAGTAAAAATGTATGCTCACACAAAAACCTGTACGTAAATAATTTTAAGAACTTCTTTTATTTTTGAAGTCTTACAGATTAGTTATGATCTATGTAAATGTGCATTAGTATAGATTTATTCTGTTCAGGTCTTATTATAATTCTTAAATCCAAGGACTAATGTCTTCAATTCTGGAAATTTTTCAGTCATTGTCTCTTCAATTTTCTCTCTTCCTCATTTGCCTTAGTCTTTCCTAGATGAATGCTGGGAAAACTTCTTATATTGTCTTTCCTTTCTCTTAAATTCTCTCAACTTCTCTCTCATATTTTATATTATGCTTCTTCATTTCCCTGTGCTGCATTCAGAGTGACCTCCTCATATAGGTCTTCCAGTTCATTAATTCTTTTTATTTTATTTATTTATTTATTTTGCAGTTTTTGGCAGGGGCTGGGTTTGAACCCACCACCTCCAGCATATGGGTCCGCACCCTACTCCTTTGAGCCACAGGAGTCACCCTTTTTATTTTATTTTATTTTTTTTTTTTTTTTTGAGACAGAGTCTCAAGCTGTTGCCTGGGTAGAGTACCGTGGCATCACAGCAACCCCAAATTCTTGGGCTTAAGTGATTCTCTTGCCTCAAGTCTCCCAAGTAGCTGGGATCACAAGCACTCACCACAGCGCCTGGCTATTTTTCTTTTCTTTCTTTTTTTTTTTTTTTTTTTGTAGTTGTCATTGTTGTTTTAGCTGGCCCGGGCCAGGTTCAAACCCACCAGCCTCAGTGTATGCGGCCGGCACCCGAACCATTGACCTATGGGCACCACCCCCAGTTCACTAATTCTTGTCAGCTGTGACTAACATGTCTCATCTATTAGCTGAGGGTTTCACAGCTTTTATTAAAATTACTTTTAAAGTGGCTTATTCTTTCAGTAATTCATATTTCTTCATTTATTTCTTAAGCACTTTTTTTTTCTTCTTTTTTTTTTTTTTATTATAGATAAAAATACGCACCATATAGTATCTTTCATATAGCTCATTGCAGCTCCATTTGGTGGGGGTGCTTATTCTATTAGTAACATCTACTGACACGCTGTCGTGGCAACTGGCTTTCTTATTCAGTTTGTGATGTTTTAATTGTGAGCTCAACTACTGTGGGGCTATTTTTGTGAAAAATTCTCCCATAGAGCAATTCCATACTTGCTTTTGCTAGGTCCTTAGGACTTTCAACATGTGCACACCGGTTTGTATGATAATTTGTCTCTTTGTGTTTTCTGCACCATGCGTGGTGTGTACACTTAGATTCTGTACCCACAAATGGCATAGGCCTGGGTTGCCCCACCCCGTGCCCTGAGCATACATTTTTGTTTTTCTATGTCCCTCTCCAGGTATAGTGCTTGGAATGAACAGACTATTCCCAACAAATTAACTAATGAAAATAATAATAATTAATAACCTCCCCCTACAGGTATTGATACCAAACTCCTATCAATTAAACATAATGTATAAGCTAATACAAAGCAGATAGCTTCTTGTGCAGTCATTCTGGAAGGTGATCTATTTTTTTAAAGAAAAATTACAGTGAATATCTTGGAATGTTGGAAACTAGAAGGGACCACAAGTTATCAGATAGACTATCTGCTTTTTATAGCTAAAAAATTAGGAAATTTTCTTAAGGACATTCAACCAACTATTGTATGCAATCGGAAAGAGGACTAGTTAAGTTTCCTATTTTCCAGTTCTGGGTTGTTTTTACCTAGTGAGTTTTCCCTTGTAAATTGTGTCCCTTCTACAAGATAGGAAGAGAAATGGCAAGCCAAGGCAAAACACTTCAGAACAACTAGAAACACACACACACACACACACACACACACACACACACACACACATATACTCATCTCAACGTTCTGCTGTAACCATCCCCCAAATTTATGAGAAAGCTCCACTTCTTATTTAAAACATGCGCAATCTGGACAGAAGATTTAAGAAGAGCATTAATGGTTTGATTGAGAAAAGAGAATTGATTCTTGACTCAAAACAAAACTCAATATTCTGTCTAAGTTAATGCCTGTGTTTTGTGTCAGCTGCCTAGATTTGATTTTTCTGTTTATCATAAAGATTATTTGGACCATAGACTTTGCACTACCCATTTCTACTTCTTTCCTTCTTCCCTCCAAATCCCATGCCACATGGCATATTTCTAAGAGCAGGGATTGTGTGTCAGAAGGAGAGAGTGGATGTTAGTGCTTTTTATGCTATGAATCTTATCCTATATTCACAGCAGAAGATATTAAAGACATTTTCCTTCCTTCTCTTCCTTCTTCCTTCTCTCCCTTCCTCCTTTCTTTCCTCCTTTCCTCCTTTCTTTCCTTCATTCCTCCTTTCCTTTTTCCTCAACACAAAGAGTGCATAACCTCATTCTCTTTATAAAAGACTGAAACAATACAGAATTACTATATATAGCTTCAAATGTGAACATGCCTACTGCCATCCAGAGATAACAACTATTCACAGTTTGGTGGGTTACCCTTTTCTGTAGTCTTTTCCTTCTATTCATTTTCACACATGCATAGGTAAATATGACCATATTTTTATTCAAGTGAAATCATACTCTCTGCATTGTCCTGAAACATGTTTTCATAGTGATATGTCTAACATTATACTAATTAGCCTACCTCATTCTTTTTTAAGTGATACATTATAACAATAGTTAATACATGTACTTATGTGGAACTCACTCTGTTAAGATCTGTTCAAAGTGCTTTACATTATTAATTCACTGAATCCTACCAATAACCCTGTGAGAGAAATAAAATCATGTCTATTTTAATTTTTTTATTATTATTTATTTTTTTATTTTTATTTTTTTTTTTTTTGCAGTTTTTGGCCTGGGCTGGGTTTGAACCCACCACCTCTGGCATATGGGGCCAGCACCCTACTCCTTTGAGCCACAGGAGCCGCCTAATCATGTCTATTTTAAATATGAGGAAATTGAGGAAGTTTGGTAGTTTTCCCAAAGACAGAGCTAATAAGTGGGAGAAATGAGATCCACTCCCAGGTAATGTAGCATCAAAATGCATCCTTCACCTGCTGGAGTTCAATACTCCTTCCTGATAGAAATGTTTAATATGTATTCAGATAGTTCCCTGTTAAAGAAACTTGAGATTATTTCTAATTTTTCACCATTATAGATGATGCTGTATTAGCATCCTCACACATATAAGCAATTCTATCAGTCTTTTTGTTTACAGCTTCTGAGTTTGTCTCTTGTGTGGGACAGAGTCTCTAGCACTGGGTTATAAATAATCTTCTTCATTCTCTTCTGTAACTTTTATGATTTGACTCTATTCATTTAGCACTTGAGTCCCTCTGGAATTTATTTTGATGTATGGCATTAGTTAGACATCTAATTTGATTGTCTTCCATATGGATAGCCAATTGTTCCAACATCATTTTTAAATAGTTTTTTTTTTTTTCAGTTGAGGAAATAATTCCCAAGAAAATCTTTTAAGACTTAAAAACAACTTACATTGACACATTAAACTCTACCCATGCTTAATCAACTGTTGAGAAATATGAATGCAAAATGGCTCATTAAACATACTGGAAAAATCTGGTTTAGAGGATGGGGAAGACAAGAATTTTCTCCTGCACATCAAATGCATTGAATAAATACTAGAATGTTTCCATTATGGGAAACATTCTAGACTTAGTTCAGTGCCAGGTTCTGTCCCTTAACAATAGTTGGTCCTGAATACATTCTCTAACTTCTGTGTCTCTGTTTACTCGTCTGCGAGAGGGGATGATAGTAATTCTCATCTTAGAAACATGTTATAATGACTAGAGCGCTGGGTGCTCAGAGGTGCACCATTCAACACAAAAGACCTGGTTTCCCATGTTTTGCTAAAGAACTAAACTGGTTCCAAAAGGCTTTCTTGACTTACTATTTGAGAACATGTGCTTTCATGGGACAAGGTACAGTGTCTTCAGTGCTCCTTGGCTTTAAGGGACAGATTTTCAGAAATAAATGTAATGGTAATTTTTGATTTCTTGAAAGAATAAAGAGAATTCAATTTCTTTTATTTATTTTTATGGACTCAAAAGCACCAGCGAAGAAAATGCAAAAATTGTTGAGAGGAGAATTATGTCTCTCTTTTTGTTCTCTCTTCCTTCTCCACAACTGTTCTTTCAAGGCTTGTCATTCTGGTTCCTCCACCACCTTTGACAGCTACCCTCACCTCACTTCCAACATTGAAGAAATAACTGTGGGTCCCTTCTCCCTCCCATCCAAGATGGATCACCACTGCAGTCTGCACCCTGACGGCCTGTTCTGACGGTCCTCTCTCTCCCCGTATTGGCTGCCTTACAATCAGTTCCCAAGTGTGCCTCATGCAAACAGCCAGCACTGTCACAACAGAGTCCTCTCTCTGCTCCACATGTCCAACCAGCTACAGTCCTCTTTCCTTCCCTTTTCACCCAAACTTCTTAAAAAAGTAGGTACACCCTGCATTTACCCACTTCCTCTCCTCCCTCAAAATCTCAGCCACCTGGAATCTGGCTTTTCCTCACCTGCTCTGTCCACTTCCTCCTAGTCTGCTTTCTGATTCTTGTCTTCAGCCATGTATGTTTGTGTCTTCAGAGTTCTGGTGCAGGCCCTCTTCCCTCTTTCTTTGTTCCCATTCCCCAGACCTTAAGCTCTATAAGTATTATACAACATAACTCATCATCCACTCCACCCCCAACTTCATCACCTATGAAGATTATTTGATGCCTGTATCAGTTTTCTTTCCACCGTCTCCCTTTTGCCAAGTGCTATCTATTCTACCCCTCAAATCAATCCCCTTCTCTCCATTTCCTAGTCAGCTGTGGTCCTGACTAGGTGGTCATTACATCACTACTGGGTTTCTGCAGTTGCTACCTCCTGTCTCCTCACCACCACTCCTTCCTCTCTCCTGTCCATCTCCTGATGTACAATCAAGGAAACTTTTAAGAACTCAAATCTGATCTTTTAATGTCTTTATTAGACACCCAGCCATGGTTCCTGGGGTCTCTTATAATAAACATGAGAGTTTTGAGGGTCTCTCTGCAGCATTACCTCCCACCACCCCCTCCCATCTCCACACACACACACCACTTACACTTACACTATACACACTCTGTTCTAACAGATACCGTTTTGACCTCTTCATATGCTGCTCTCGCTGCCTGGAACATTCTCTACCCAGCCCCACCATGACTGCAACCCCCTTCAACCAGCTCATACTTCAGATTTCAGTATACAACTCACTCTCCTTGGGAAGCTATCCCTTACGAATGAATCCTCTCTTAATAGCTCCTGTAAAAACCTAGATCATCCTTTAGAAGAACTTATAGTAAGTACCATATGCTGGCTGTTTGCATATCCCTCTCATCAGTTTGCGACTGTGGCACTGGATCAGAGAAGATTCTCAGAAATGATTTTTGAATAATAAGTGAATGAGACTTCTTTCTGTGGTCTTCCCTACTGTTTCAGGAAATATACAAACAGTCCCTGAGTTACAAACATCCAATTCACATATAACTCACACTTACAAACAGGAACTATTATAGGTCATAGGTAAATGTACCTGTTCCAACCCACATACAAATTCAGCTTAAGAACAAACCTACAGAAGCTCTCTCATTTGTAACCCACGGATTGCTGTAACTACAGCCAGAATATTTTAACCAGACAGTTTAAGGTTAAGAGGAGCATATAATTGTTAAGATTTATTTTAATTCCATTTTTAAATTATGACAAATGAGATACCATTTGTAGCAAAATTTGCCTTTAGAAAGAACATCCTGAGTCCCAGTTTTATAATACCTATCACTAGGTATTATAGAGATTGCCAGTGTATGACAAAAGTCGAGTTAGTAAGCTAACATTTGGTACAGTTTGTGTTAAAATTCATGGGAAGGCTGTCTTCTGAAAAGGACTTGTGGAAGTGAAATGATCACATCACATCTAAGTGACACCTGTGCCGGTATCCTCTGGGTTGGTGGCGGAAAGGAGTTAGAAGAAATGATCTGAGACCAGAATGTTCCTATTTAGAACACATTTTCAGGTGGAACTATTGTTATGCGTGTATGGTTTATTTAACACTACTGTGTATACAGTGGACAAACTTAAGTCCTTATTTGAAACATCTTGTCTTTCAGGATATTTAGAAGTGCACAATGTTAATAGAGGTAGTAACACATTTTATAGATCTCCTTTTTAAAAAGTTCACAATGAATTACTGCCCTGGAAATTGAATGATCACACCTCTTGTCTGAGCTGGTTAGGACAGGAAGGAGAAGAAAGTGCAGAGGGCTCTATATCAGTGTAGCTATGGTGAGGCAAGACAGACTACTGTTCCTATCTCTGAACATTTTACTTTACTTTGGTGTACACAAAGGACAAATAGCTCCTAACTTACAACATGTAGTCTTTCGAGATGTTCAAGAGGTTGCCAGTGTATGACATAGCAGAGTCAGTAAACTAACACATTGAGTAGACTTTGAGGTAGAGTTCATAGGAAACCATTCTTAAAAACACAAAGTGGGGATTTCAAAATCCCATCTAAGCATTACAGATGCTTAGAACAGTCCACTGGGTGGGTAGAGGTGGGAAGGGAAAGGACTCTAGGCCAGAATGCTCCTATTTAGAGGACACTGACATTATAGCTTTTGTTACAAGTGTGCACCATTTTTCAATGCTGCTGTGTATAGTGGGAACAACTTAAGTCCTGTTTGAAACATCTAGTCTTTCTAGATGTTAAAAGTGCACAACATATGTTAAAAGTAGAGGGCTAAAGTAACACCCTTTAAGTGTTTTTTGTTATTTCATATGAATGGATGCATTTGGGGAACAGAATTGTTAAGCTTGCTGTTCTGGAGAGTATGCTATCACTGGGTGGCAGAGATAGGTGAGGAGGAAGGATGCAGAGAAAGTTCTGTGCCCCTGAGTTAGGTTAGTTCAGATTGCTTAACCATGGTTCTTCCCATGCATTTTAGTTACTGGTGCTATGCATTAAAGGATAAACGAATCTAATGCTCACAGTATTTTAAAAGTAGAAACAGTAAAATAATCCCTTTAGAAACATCCTTTTAAAAATGACTGTTAATCCACCTCTTGAAGCTAGATGTAGGCCTGTACATAGTCCCTGGAGCGGGGGAGGACAGTGAAGGAAAGGGCACTTTGCTAGTGTCTCCATATCTAGAAGAAGGTTTAGATTATAACCATAGGTTTATATGTGCACTTTTACTAAAGTATCCATGTTTATTGTGGACAAAGTTCATTATTTTGCAACATCCAAGCTTTGGGGATGTCATGAGGTGACAATATATGATAAAAAGTAGAACTAGTGAATTAGCCATTTTGTGAGTATTTTTTTGTTATAATTAGTATAAAATATGTATCTTATATGTGGAAATGTTAAAACCCCTCTGAGCAGTGTATATCAGGACTTGTTCATTAGGCTGGCAGCAGAGGGGAAGAAGGAAGTGTGAAAGGAGAGATGTGTTCACATTGCATTTTCACGATAGCCATCAATGTATGCCTCCCTTTTGGGTATACCAGAAGAGTATACCAAGTAATCCAATGGAAACATACCTTCTTGCTAATATTTTAATGGTACAAATGTGATAATTATCCTAGAAACATTACACTTAGTTTACTCCGTTGCCTTATGTTTCATTTTAAAGTGAGCATTGAGAGACTGCAGTATTTTAATCAGAACTCTCCCAATATGTCCTCCAGAGGCCTGTTGCCATTTGTGTCTTCTATGAAATTTTCACCCCAAGAAAGGCATTATATTTTTTCCTGAAGATTGAGTTGATGTAGTGTATTCTTGGTTATCAAAACACTCACATAGCCTTGGGATTTGGGATTGGTAAGTATCTGTGAAGTGTGAAAAAGCAGGATGCATACTATGTGATCTCAATCCCATAAAACTGAAGGCTGGGTGTGCACACCCAGGACCTGAAGGGACACGTCAAACTGCAAACTGATTGTGACTGTGGATGACTTTGTTCTTTGCTTCTTTGTTGAGTTTCCTATGTTGCATATATTAACATTATAAAAAATAAAGGTTGTTTTTAGAAAGGAAGGAAAGAAGGAAGGAAGGGAGGGAGGGGGAAGGAAATGGAAGGAGGGAGGAAAAGAACGAAGGAAGGAAGGAAATTTATCCCTGGCCACTTGGAATGCATTTTGTCTCCCATTACTTCACAGATGAGCATTGCCAACCCAGCTTCATCAAGGACTCTGGAAACTACCTGTCACCCTTATCCACAGAGCCCAGGAGCCTGTCCATGTCCTCAAGACACCTGGGTCATTTTGTGCCAATAATTGGCATCAAGACTAAGCATAAATGTAGCCTCTTTTGACCTTGAAACTGCTATTTTTTCCAGCTGCAATACTCAACACCACACTTCTTTACATCCCAGCTATTTCCTTTGACATACTAAGAAACAAATCACATGTTCTTAATATAACACTCCTGAACTGAGACTAAAGCTTAGGTAACCAGCATCCATGTGACCACTCCCTTTTCCATCCATCAAGGACCACCCATCCTTTACCACAGTAACTCTCAAGGATTTCTTCCAGATAGAAGCAGCTTAAAGCATTACTTTATAAATAGTGGGGTGACTACTAATTTATCTTTCTACTTTCCCTTAAAATCACTGGAAATTAATAATTTTCCTATCCAAAATGTCTCTATTAAGCACTGAACAAAACAAAATTATGCAAAAGACACAGAATTGCAGTCATATAGACCTGAGTTTGATATTCACAATTTATTAAACCTCTCTGTGATTCCATTTTCTCATCTGAAAAAAAAAAATAGCAGAATAATATACCACCTTCATTAGGTTAATGTGTGGATTAAATGAGATCACATAGATAAAGCACCTTACACTCAACAAATATTGGCTTCATCCTTCTCTCCTTCCATGTACTGTGGATTCAGTAAGGTCAGACCCCAGAAAAGGCACTCAAGTGCACGTAGACAGGAGATGCCTCTGATTACAAAGGCTGAATGCAATGCTCAAAGCCTTTAAAAACAGACTGTGAGAAAATCTCCTTTCAGAGCTATTATACAATTGAACAGAAAAATCAGAATGGGCCAATATCTGGGTATCCACAACATCAAATGAAGGATCCCTAGATGAGCTCAAAATTCCAGGTGGGCATAAACCAAGAGCTGAAGTTCAGAAGCAAGAGCTATGGCAGTCTTATTCCAATCTAGAGCTCAAAGACTAGCTATCTGAGAACACATAATCAAAGGAGAGAAAAGAATAAAAGAATTAAAAGAAATGAAGACCGCCTATAAGCTATAGAAAATTACCTCAAAAGCCCAAATACTAATAATTGTTAGTATTCAAGAGGGAGCTGAGCAAGAGCAAGATAAAGTTTATACAAAGAAATAATAACAGAAAACTTTGCAAAACCTGAGAAAGATACAAATATCCAGGTACAGAAAGGTCTTACAATACCACATATTGAATCTAAATTAATATGACACTAAGACATGGAAGAGGCAAGTGGCCAACTGGAGTCAGCTTTCCACAGAGGCTCCTGTCCAGAAGGAGAGTTAAAGGACAGAAGTTTAGCAGGTAAGCTGATGGTTTGAAGCTGAGCCAAGAGAGAAGGTTGAAGAACGCACATCAACCCTGCTGAGGCGAGTTGCGACCCCCAAGGATACAAATAATAGGTACATAATCCATCACCAAGCAGACAAGAGACCCCTCACCCATGAGAATGGCTCACAGTATATGTCCTACAAATAAGCAAGCAGAGTTCAAACATCCTCCCATTTTATCCCATGGGAGAGACTCTCTAAAAACTAAACCTCCTTCCCCTACCAGGGTGCCATGGCACTCTCCTGCCAGGCATAAAACTGTTTAAAACTGTATATATTCTCTACCTGCAATTCTGAACTCCCAGCACTCCCCTCCACCCTCACTCCAAGGTCTGTAAGCCTGTCCCCCATGGAGTCCAGATTCTTGGGCATTTTCTTGAGAGGTGTGGACAAGGTGTGGGCTGTTGCAGATCTGGGCTGACTCTGCCACACAGGGGTAAGGAAAAAATGGTGGACTGAAGGAACTATATGGGAAAGGGAGAGGTTCTGCCCCCCAGCACAGAGCAGCAGCAGCAGCAGGAACAATAGGGCTCACACCCCGGGGATATTTTGGAAGGACACTCCCTATCTCTCTGGGCAACCAGAGGAAGCTGGCATCCTCTCTGGTGGCAGACACTGGCGGAATAGATCTGTGATGGTAATGCAGGCCCCATGAGCAAAGGGTATGCCTGAGGTGGTACCAGCCTGGGAGGAGCGCAGAGAATAGAAGACACATGCACAGAGAGGGCATACTCCCAGGGTGGGACAAAGCCACAGGACTGCTTTAGTGAGCCTAAGGTGCACCCGGCCCTCAGGGGATCATAGCTGAGACAAAAGCAGGTGGGGAGAGGCTGGAACTGAGAGCTCAATGTGAGCTCTAACTGCACCCACCCCAACATAGACTGCAGGAAAAACAGAAACATCGGCTCCAGGCAGCAGCACAGACCGGGGTTGAGTCGCAGTTTCTGTGAACTCAAACAATGCCTAGTATGCAGGTGAATATAGCCAGAACAAATCACAAATTGTCTGCAAATATAAGTGTCAGCAACATCAATCAGGGGCAGGGCTGGAACTGAGTGAACCACCCCAGCCTCCATTAAGCACCCAAGGTTGTCAGGCCTCACCTCCCCCTGACAGATAGTGGCAGAGAGCAACAGCCTCGCTGAGGTGACATAGATTTCCCTGTGACTCAGGCAGGTGCAAACCCATGGAGCATCTGCTCATTGGAGGGAACTGGATCACAATTCTGTGGAGTTATCAGTGACTGGGTGTGACAGAGGTGCAATGTGGAGAAGGAGGCATCAACCTTCCAAGACTAATTCATTTGCTGGGGAAGGAGGTCCTTCTGGCTCCATGGACTTTGATTGGGTCCCAGTAATGTATTCTTGGTGTTGTTTCAATTGCCCAGGGGATCCTCCTGATAAAATATTCACCCAGGCCAATTTCTTCAAGCATTTTCCTTGCACTTTCTTGTAGTATTTTTATAGTTTCATGTCTTAAGTTTAAATATTTAATGCAGTGAGAGTATATCTTAGTTAATGGTGGAAAGTGTGGGTCCAGTTTCAGTCTTCTACAGGTTGCCAGCCAGTTCACCCAGCGCCATTTGTTAAATAGGGAATCTTTTCCCCACTGAATGTTTTTAATTGGTTTGTCAAAGATCAAATGATGGTAAGCAGCTGGGTTTATCTCTTGGTTCTCTATTCTGTTCCATACATCTACCGTTTTGTTTTTGTGCCAGTACCATGCTATTTTGACCACTATCAATTTATAGTATAGTCTGAGGTCTGATAGCGTGATTCCTCCTGCTTTGTTTATAACTGAGTAATGTCTTGGCTATTTGGGTTTTTTTCTGATTCCATATAAAATGAAGTATTATTTTTTCAAGATTTTTAAAGTATGACAGTGGAATTTTAATAGGGATTGCATTAAAATTGTATATTGCTTTGGGCAGTATGGACATTTTAACAATGTTGATTCTTCCCAGCCATGAGCATGGTATGTTTTTCCATTTGTTAACATTTTCAGCTATTTCTTTTCTTACAGTTTCATCGTTCTCTTTAGAGATCTTTCATGTCCTTTGTTAGATAGACTCCCAAATATTTCATCTTCTTTGGCAATACTGTGAATGGAATAGAGTCCTTAACTATTTTTTCAGCTTGACTATTGTTGGTATATATAAAGGCTACTGATTTATGTGTGTTGATTTTGTAACCTGAGATGCTGCTGTATTCCTTGATCACTTCTAAGAGTTTTGTAGTAGAATTCCTCTTGTTTTCCAGATATACAATCATATTATCTGTGAAGAGTGAAAGTTTGATCTCTTCTGCCCTATATGGATACCCTTGGTTGCCTTTTCTTCCCTACTTGTGATGGTCAAAACTTCCATTACAACGATAAAGAGCAGTGGAGACCATGGGCAACCTTGCCTGGTTCCTGGTCTGAGTGGAAATGATTTCAATTTAACTCCATCAATACGATATTGGCTGTGGGTTTATTGTAGATGGCCTCTATCAGTTTAAGAAATGTCCCTTCTATACCAATTGTCTTAAGTGTTCTGATCATGAAGGGATGCTGGATATTATCAAAAGCTTTTTCTGCATCAATTGAGAGAATCATATGGTCTTTGTTTTTTATTTTGTTTATGTGATGAATTATATTTATAGATTTACATATATTGAACCAGCCTTGAGACCCTGGGGTAAAACCCACTTGGTCATGGTGTATAATTCTTTTGATGAGTTGCTCAATTCTGTTTGATAGGATCTTGTTGAATATTTTTGCATCAATATTCATTAGTGATATTGGTCTATAATTTTCTTTTCTTCTGGGTCTTTTCCTGGTTTGGGGATCAAGGTGATGTTTGCGTCATAGAATGTGCTAGGTAGTATTCCTTCTTTTTCTATATTTTGGAAAAGGTTGAGTAATATAAATACTAGTTTCTCTTTAAAGGTTTGGTACAATTCTGCTGTGATGCCATCTGGTCCTGGGATTTTAGTTTTAGGGAGATTTTGTATAGTTGATGCTATTTCAGAACTTGATTAGGCCTGTTCAACATTTCCACTTGATTCTGGCTAAGTCTTGGAAGGTGGCATGCTTCAAGTCTTGGTCAATTTCCTTCAGATTTTCACATTTCTGAGAATAAAGTTTGTTGTAATATTCATTAAGGATTTTTTGAATTTCTGAAGAGTCTGTTGTTATTTCATCTTTGCCATTTCTGATTGATGGAATTAGAAATTTTACTCTTTTTTTCCTGGTTAGGTTAGCCAAAGGTTTATCTATTTTATTGACCTTTTAAAAAAAAAACCTAGTTTTTTATTTATTGATTTATTGTATTATCCTTTTGTTTTTGATCTCATTTAATTCTGCTCTAATTTTGGTTATTTCTTTTCTTCTGTTGGGTTTGGGATTGGAATGTTCTTCCTTTTCCAGTTGCTTGAGATGTCCCATTAAGTTGTTTCTGAACTCTCGAGGAAGGCTTACAGTGCTATAAATTTACCTCTTAGGCCTGTCTTTGCAGTATCCCAGAGGTTCTGATAATTCGCGTCTTCATTATTGTTTTGTTCCAAAAATTTGGTCATTTCCTTCTTAGTCTCATCTCTGATCCAGCTATCATTCAGCATAAGGTTATTTAGCTTCCATGTTTTTGTATGCATGTGGAGATTCCTGTTGTTACTGAGTTCAATTTTTATTCCATGGTGGTCCAAGAAGATGCAAGGAATAATTTCTATTCCTTTAAATTTACGGAGGTTAGACTTGTGACCTAAGATGTGATCAATTTTGGAGTATGTTCCGTGGGCTAATGAGAAGAATGTGTATTCAGTTTTGTTGGGATAAATTGTTCTGTAGATGTCTGTTAACTTAAATGGTTAAGTTTAAATCTAAAATTTCTTTGCTTACCTTCTTATTGGAGGATCTATCCAACACCGCCAAAGGAGTGTTAAAATCTCCGACTATTATGAAGCTGGAGGAAATCAAGTTGCTCATGTCTGTTAGAGTCTCTCTTATAAATTGAAGTGCATTCTGGTTGGGTGCATAAATATTAATAAATGAAATCTCATCATAATGAGTGTTTTCCTTAACAAATATGAAGTGACCATCCTTATCCTTCCTTGCTTTTCTTTGTTTAAAGCCTACCGTACCTGCAAATAGAATTACAACACCAGCTTTTTTTTTTATTTCCATTTGCTTGAAATATAGATGACCATCCCTTCATCCTGACTCTATATTTATCTCTTAAGGTCAGGTGAGATTCTTGTATGCAGCAGATATCTGGCCTGAGTTTTTGTATCCAGTCAGCTAACCTGTGCCTCTTTAGAGCACAATTTAAGTCATTCACATTAATTAAGAATATTGATAAGCCTGGCAGAATTTTGGGTATCGAGTTTTTCAAAAGTCCAGCGGACATTTTTAATCCTTTTGCCACTGTGGAAGTTGGAGTTTGATCAAAAGTTTCTGAGTGAGTTTACTTTTGTGGTGGAAGATAGGTCTGAGAATATCCTGGAGAGCTGGTTTAGTTATGGCAAATTTCTTCAACATGTGAATGTCATTAAAGAATTTCATTTCTCCATTATACATGAAATTCAGTTTAGCTGAATCCAGGATCCTGGGTTGAAATTTATTTTGTTTTAGGAGATTAAAAGTCGATGACCACTCTCTTCTGGATTGAAAGATTTCAGCAAAGAGATCTGCAGTCATTCTAATATTCTTCCTTTTGTAGATAATGGATTTCTTATGTCTGGCTGCTTTCAGAATTTTCTTCTTCATATTAACTTTAATGAAGTTAATTATGATGTGCCTAGGGGATGTCTTATTCAGGTTGAGTCATTCTGGGGTTCTGAAACTGTATGCTACTTGAATTTCAGAATCTCTTGGCAATGTATGGAAAGTTATCTTTCATAATTTCATGAAGAAGAGCCTCTGTGCCTTGCGAAGCCACTTTTTCACCTTCAGGGATTCCTATGAGGCAAATATTAGTTTTCTTTGAATTATCCCAGAGCTCTTTGAGAGAATGGTCCATTTTTGCTCACCATTTCTCTTCCTCTTTGAGAGTTTGGGAGCATTCAAAAGCTTTGTCTTCAATGTCAGAAATCCTTTCTTCTGCTTGCCCATTCTGTTACTGAGGGATTCTAATGTATTTTTCAGATCTTTGAGGGCCGAATATTCTGGTCTCAAGGTGTCAAAATCTTAGGTGATTTTGTCTTTGAATTCATTGAATTCTTGAGACTAACTTTTGAAATGCTACTTGAATTTCTGATTTCAATTTTTCCTCTATTCTATTAATCTTCTTTGCAATACAAATTCTGAATTTGATTTCTGACATGTCAGCTGTCTGTTTATGAATGGGATCTTCAGTTGTGTCTGCCATATCTTTCCTTATGGGAGTTGATCTACTCTGGTTAGTTATGTTACTGGAGTTTTTCTGCTGATTCCACCCCATGATTATTTTACACTGTTTGATTAGATGAGCAGATAAAGAGAAGTTGGGTTGGGGGCTCCAGGACTAGTGACTAACCAGCCCTTTGCCAAAAACTAGGATTGGTGTCTGTATCTTTTCCCCTAGATTTTTGCCAAGGACCTATATAGTACTATGGCCTGAGAAACTGGGGACCTGCTTGGTGTGGTTGGGCTAAGTGTTCTATCTTGTTTTCAGCTGGTCTCTGTCCTACCCTAGGGAATCAGTTACTCTGGGTTTAAGTCTCAGCTGTGGAGAAATACCAGCAATTAAGTCACCCCACCCCCCACAGGCAATAATTGGAAAAGGAAAATCAAACCTTTCCACAACCACACACCAAGGGTACCACTTGGATAGTCCTCAGGTGATTGGCCCAGTTCAAGAGGTCCAAATCATTTGTCTTAGTCAGCACTGGTCTCAGGTGGGAGAGGTCAAAAGGTCTCCAGCAACTAGATAGCCAGGGTCTGCTGGCAGCTTACATATGACTCACTCAGGTGCTCCATGAGGTCAGAAGGACCCCCCAGCAAATGAATTAGTCTGGGAAGGTTGATAACTCCTTCCCCACCTTGCACTTCTGTCACATCCAGTCACTGATAACCCCACAGGGCTGTGACCCAGTTCCCTTCAATGAGCAGATGCTCCGTGGGTTTGCACCTGCCTGAGTCACAGGGATAGCTATGTCTCCTCAGCCAGGCTTTTGCTCTCTGCCACTATCTGGTGAGGCCTGACAATCTTGGATGCTTAATGGAGGCTGGGGTGGTTCACTCAGTTCCAGCCCTGCTCCCGATTGATGTTGCTGACACTTATATTTGCATAGAATTTGTGATTCTGTCCTGGCTATATTCCCCTGTGGACTAGGCATAGTTCGAGTTCACAGAAACTGCTATGGGTCATGGCCTGTAATCCTAGCACTCTGGGAGGCTGAGGTGGGTAGACTGTTTGAGCTTAGGAGTTCGAGACCAGCCTGAGCAAAAGTGAGACCCCATCTCTACTAAAAATATAAAATCTGAGACAAGAGGATTGCTTGAGCCTGAAGAGTTTGAGGTTGCTGTGAGCTATGATGCCATACCCAGGGTGACAGCTTGAGACTCTGTATCAAAATAATAATAAGAAGAAGAAGAAAATAAATAAGAAATAATTACCAATCCTACTGACAATCTTCAAAGTTTGTAGAATATAAGGGTTTGAACACAATAATTAAGAAAATGCCATGAAGACTATGTTAACCAGTTCGGTGAAAATATTTCAGACTGTATATGGAACCAGCACATTGTACCTCATGGTTGCATTATTGTACACTGCTATGATTTAATTAAAAAAACAAAAAAAAAAAAAAAAGAGTAGGGAAAACTTGAGAATTCATTCTACAAGACCAGAATTACCCTTCTGCCAAAGCCAAAGGAAACTACAAAATAAGAAAACTACAGACCAATATCACTGATGAATATAGATGCAAAAATCTTCAACAAATGCTAACAAATTGAATTCAACAACACATTGTCAACTGAGATTCATCTCAGAGTTTGGCAAGGATGATTTAACATATGTAAATCAATAAATAAGAGAACAAAAATCATATGATTGTTTTTAAAAATGCCCCAAAAAGCATTGGATAAAATTCAACATAATTTATGATTAAACCCCTTATCAAAATGGGTACAGAAGGAACATAACTCAAAATAATAAAGGCTATCTATAATAAAACCACTGCTGACATTGTACAGAATGGGTAAAAAAGGAAGGCCTTTCCTCTAAAGATTGGAACAAGAGAAATATGCCCCCTTTCACCACTATTATAAAACATAATACTGGAAACCTGGGCCTTCCAGAGGAATTAGGCATCATTCTAGAGAAAGAAACAAAGGCATCCAAATTGGAAGGAAAACGTTAAATTAGCCTTTTTTTGTAGATGATGTTATCTTAACTGTCAGGACTAATGAAAACAAAAATTCAGTAAAATTACAGGATAAAAAAATCAACATATAAAAATCAGTAGCATATATACCAGGGCTGTCTGGAAAGTATTCAGCCATGTGAGTCTCTATTTCTCACAGTACATGGATGGATACTTTCTGGACATCCCTCATATACATCAACAGCACACAATCTGAAAAAGAAATCAAGAAAGCAATTTCATTTACAGAAACTACAAAAAAAGGTAAAATACCTAGAAATAGATCTAAGCAAGGAAGTGAAATATATATACAAAGAAAACTATAAAACTCTGATTAAAAAATAGAAGAAACCAAAAAAAAAAAAAGGGAAAAGATACCCCATGCTCATGGATTAGAAGAATTAATATTGTTAAAATGACAATGGCCCAGAAAAACTTACAGATCAGTGCAATCTCTATTTAAATATCATGACAGTCTTTACAGAAATAGAAAAAAAAATCCTAAAATGTATATAAAACCACAAAAGATCCAAACAGCTAAAGCAATCCTAAGAAAAAAAGCTAAGCAGAAGGCATCACACTGCCTGACCTTGAAATTTACTACAAAAGTATAGTAACCAAAACTGCATAATACTGCTATACAAACAGGCATGTAGACTAACAGAGCAGTGTGAAGAATCACTGCAAATCCCCAAATTTACAGCCAACTCATCTTTGACAGATACACCAAGAACATGCAATGGGGAAAGATGGTCTCTTCAATAAACAATGCTGGGAAAACTAGGTAACTGTATGCAGAAGAACAAAACTAGACTCCTGCCTCTCACCATTCACAAAAATCAAATACAAATGGATTAAGGTCTAAGATTTGCAGTATGAAACTTCTAAAAGGAAACATTGAGGAAACACTCCAGACAGTGGTCTGGGCAAAGATTTTTTTGGATAAGACCTCAAGAGTACAGGCAACCAAATCAAAAATAGAAAATTGGGATCATATCAAGCTAAAAAGCTCTGCACAGCAAAAGAAACAATTGATAAAATGAAGAGGCAACACACAGAATAGGAAAAAAAGATTTGCAGGCTATGCATCTGACAAGGTATTAATAAGAAGAATATATAAGGAGCACAAACAATAGGAAAAAAAAATCCAATTTAAAAACAGGCAAAAGATCTGAACAGGCATTTTTCAAAAGAATACATACAAATGGCCAATAAGTACATGAAATGATGCTCAACATTACTAATCATCAGAGAAATTCAAATCCTAACTATGATGCTACATCATCTCACCCTAGTTACAATAGCTTGTATCAAAAAGACAGGCAATAACAGATGCTGGCAAGGATGTGGAGGGGGAACTCTTATACACTGTAGGTGGGAATGTGAGTACAGCCACTGTGGAGAATGGTGTGGAGGTTCCTCAAAGAACTAAAAAATAGAACTGCCATAGGACCCAGCAATGCCACTACTGGATATATATCCATCAGAAAGGAGATCAGTGTATCAAAGACATGTCTGCATTACCACGCTCACTGCAGCACTATTCACAATAGCCAAGATGTGAAATCAACGGTGTCCATGAATGAAAGAATGGATACTGAAAATGTCGTATATATGCACCCTGTAATGTTATTTACTGATAAAAAGAATTAAAATAGGCTAGGTATGGTGGCTCACACCTATAATCCCAGCATTTTTGAAGGCCAAGGTGGGAGTATCACTTTAGGTAAGGAATTAAAGGCCAACCTGAGCAATAGTTATATTTTGTCTCTATAAAAAAAAAAAAAAGAAAAAAAAAAAGAAAAATTAGCCAAATGTGGTGGTGGGCTCCTGCAGTCCCAGCTACTTGGGAGACTGAGGCAGGAGGATTGCTTGAGCCCAGAGTTTGAGGCTGCAGTGAGCTAAGAGGATGCCACAGCAATCAAGCTGGAATGACAGAGCACAACTCTGTTTCAAAAAACAAGAGAGAGAATGAAATCTCTCTTGCAGCAAGGAGGCAACATGGATGGAACTAGTCCACTGTGTTAAGTGAAATGAGCCAGGCACAGAAGGACACAGACTGCATGTCTTCTCTCCCATGTGGGAGCTAACAAGGTGGATCTCACTCTCACCAGAGGCAGAGACTAGGAAAGGGAGGAAGTAGGGTGAGATGAGGCTGAAAAAAAGAATAGATGTGTGTTTACTACCACTGAATGGTACACTTAAAAATGGTGAGATAATGTGAATGTGAGTTAGATTGGCTTAGCCAGTCCACAGTATATAGACATTGGAAAGCATCATGTTTTACATGATGAATATACATAATTTTTAATGTGTCAACTTTTAAAATTAATTAATTAAAATTTTTTAAAAAGAAGAAAGCAATGGCTATAACAAAGTTCTCAGAGCTTTAATTCCCTTCTAGAGTCCTAGAGCCAATCCTCTTCCTGAACAAGCCAAGGCTTATCATTCAATGGTCACTCGCCTGGCTGCACTTTGGTGTCACCTAATGAACAGAGATTCTGACTTGATTGTTGTGGGGTGGGACCTGGGCTGGTATTTGTAAAGCATTTCTCTGTGACTCTGATGTGTAGCCGAGCCTGAGAACCACTGTGTCATTCTTTTTCATAGCATTGCCTCTGTGATCATCCTTCAGAAACTTTAAAATGGCTTTTGAACATCAAAGGAGGGATTTATGAATATAAAACACTGTCTTTTCACATGTGTAAGCAAAACTAAAATATGTTTAGGAATGGAAAATGCCAACATTCATACTAAAACTGTCCAACAAGTGAGTTAAGAACAAGTATACAAAAAAGAGCTTTTTAGGAAAGCTCTGTCTTCGACAAAGATCCTTGGAGTTATGTATGTGAATTATTACATTTCTCAAAAGTCGTTACTACATAAGGGTAAGTTACAAACTTATTTTAGTGATACTACCACTATGGAAAAAGAGAGAAATTACCCTTTGGATTCATTAAAATGAAGGAGATAGATTCTTTAAAATGTTGAAAAAATGTTGATCTTTGGTTGTGGATTTAACCTCTGGAATCAATAACACATCACTTGGAACCAAGTCAGGTGTGGTGGTGTATGCCAAAGCAGCCTTCTCACTGTGAATTAGGCACACTGCCTCTGAGAGGACTCTGCTGAACACCACAGCCCATCAGGAACAAGCACTCTGCCCAGCAGCACAAGCTCAGTGACTGAATTTAAATGAAGTATTAGGACTGATGACCACCTTGAAGGTCATCACCAAAGAAGAGATGAGAAATGGTTGGAGCAAAGATGGCCTAACTAGAATAAGGAGTGAGTTCCCAGATGGGCAATGTTCATGCAATATGTTTCCTACAGAGACCATTCCAGTTCTTCCTAAAGGTGTCTGGATCAAAAGGGAGTAGCCTGTGGCAAAGTTATGGTGGCCCTAAGAGAAGATGGCAGCTGTGTCTTTGGAGCCTTCAGAGGGGAACGTCCATTTACAGTGAACTACCCAAAATGTAGGTCTGACCCGTGGCTGTGCAGACTCAAAATTGTAATTGCTAGTATACTGAGAATGGGTTGGACTAACTCTCAAGGACGGACCACCATTAGCCAAGATGACTGAAATGATGTACAAGATTGAAATCCCACTTAGTATGTAACAAACAGATGAACAGCAGCAGTAAGCCCAGAGGCCCCTGGTAGTTATAACCAGCACACATTCTCCCAGAAAGCAGATCTGGGTGGGAAATTCAGTCACCTCAAAGGTAGCTTAGTGAGCAGGAACTTGGGATCCAGGGAATGAACTCAAGTCTTGGCAGCATCCAGCAGGGGCAGCCTAAACACTGCTTCTCACAGTAAGAGACTCCTTCTGTGGGGATATGCTACCAAGTCCAGTGGCCAGGCTTGCTTCAACCCTATTTGGGGTGGAAATGACCTCTCTATCTTTTAATTTGTATTTCCATGACTTGCCTACATTTTTTCTGACTGACATATTCTTTCTTTATCTGTGTTAATACGTTCAACCATGTTACAAAGAATTTTTCAAGCCTTAAAAGCTTTCTTTTTTTGAGAAGACTTCATATTTTTTTCTCTGGTCCATTATGAATTAGCCTAATTGTTTAATTTTTTTCTTTATTCCTCTGTTTTCAAAGTTTAGGATGTTCTGAAGATATATCTAGTACATTATGTTCTGACAACACTTTGGGGTAGCAATAGTCTCCTGTGTTAAAAAAAAATTCGGAAGGAATTTGTTGAGAGTTTTTGTCATGAAGTTATGTTGGATTTTATCACATGTTTTTTCTACATCTATTGAGATGATCATGTAGTTCTTGTCCTTCATTCTGCTTACATATCACAATTATTGATTTGGATATGTTAAACTGCCCCTGCATCCCTGGAATAAATTCCACTTGATCATGGTGTATTATCTTTCTGATGTTTTGTTGAATTTGGTTTGCTAGTATTTTATTGAGAATTTTTACATTTATGTTCAGCAGGGATACTGGTCTGAAATTGTTTTCTTTTTTTATTGTATCTTTGTCTGGTTTTGGTATCAGGGTAGTGCTGATTCCATGAGTCAGGAAGAATTCCCTCCTCTTAAATTTTCTGAAAGAATTTGAGAGGAACTGCTGTTAGTTCTTTGGAAGTTTCATAGAATTCAGCAGCAAACCTGTCCAGTTTGGAAACCTGGGCGTTTTTTCTTAGTTGGAAGACTTTGTATCTTGTATCTTTGTATCTTGACTCAATCTTATTACTTGTTACTGGTTTGTATTTCTTCCTGTCTTTCTACCAATCTTAGGAGATTGTGTCCTAGAATTTATCCATCTTGTCTAGATTTTCCCATTTGTTAGCACATGGTTGTTGACAATGATCTCTGACAACACCATTTCTGTGGTAACAGTTGTGATTTCCCCTTTTTCTTTTCTGAATTTTATTTATTAAGGCCTTCTCTCTCTCTTTCTTGGTTAGTCTAACTAGTGGCTTATCCATTTTTTTTTTTTTTAAACACCTTTTCATTTCATGATTCTTTGTATGATTTTGCCTATATTCATTTAGTTCTGCTCTGAAATATTACTTCATTCCTCTATCAATTTTGAGTTTGGTTTGTTCTTGCTTTACTAGTTTCCTGAAGTGCATAATTAGGTTGTTTATTTGAAATCTTTCTACTTTTTTGATGTAGGCATTTATTTCTATATATTTCCCTCTCAGCACTGCTTTTCTTATATCCCATAAGTTTTGGTATATTGTTTCAAGAAACTTTTTAATTCCCTCTCAATTTATTCATTGGCTAAATAGTCATTCAAGAGCATGTTGTTTAATTTCTATGGATTTGTACCATTTCCAAAGTTCTTATTACTGATTTTGGGTTACCCTGTTGGGTAAAATGTTCTATAATTGTATGCTAGATCCATTTGTTATAAAAATTCAGTTTTAATCCAATGTTTGATGATTTTCTGCCTAATATGTCCAGTACTGGAGGTCAGGAGACAAGATGGCGGACTGAAGCCAGCTTTTCACAGAGGCTCCCGTCCAGAAGGAGAGTTAAAGGATGGAAATTTAGTAAGTAACCTGGAGGATTCGAGCTATACCAGGAGAGAAGGTTGGAGATCGCACATCAACAC
>CAUYPK010059647.1:0-10420 GCA_963574355.1 Loris lydekkerianus
GAAACACTTACAAAACATATCAGAACAAGAATTATATGTTTTCAGAAGAAACAGCATGAACAAAAGGCAGAAAGAAAGATGAGATGTGTTTGAGGAATAATGGGGGATTAGGCAGAAATGGTTACTACAATTACACAATGACAATAAATGTTTAATCATGACAGATATGGTCAGAATTAGAGATTAGGGAAAATAATGGAGGTTGGTAGAAATAATGAGAGTCTTAATTAGTGTAATGATGGTAAAAATAAAGGCAAGTAGCAATATAACAAACATCCTGATAGCTAGACTAGGTTTAGATTCCTGCATCAATCCTTTAGTATAAATATACATGTTTTCACAAAATTTCTCATGTTGACAATCATCTGCTTAACATATGTGTTTTCTTTGCTTTCTTTTGGGACATTTTGTGAAAGCAGATATCATATCTGTCTTTTTAACATTACATCCTCTGTGCCAAACAAAATGCCTGATGGATGACAAGTCCTTCTAAAATGGTTTAATTCATGAATGAAACAAGAATAACTGAGGATATAGAAACTATAAAATTTGGCCTGTGCTTTATAGGCTTGGACAAAGGAGTCAAAACCAGCTAAACATTTGAGCTCAGGGGACTAGTTTCTCCTTTCTTTTCTTCCTTCCTTCCTTCCTCCCTCCCTCCCTCTCTTCCTTCCTTCCTTCTTTCCTCCTTCTCTCTCTCTCTCTCTCTTTCTTTCTTTCTTTCGTTCTTTCTTTTTTTTTTTTTTTTGAGACAGAGTCTCACTCAGTCACCCTGGGTAGAGTACTGTGACATCATAGCTCACAGCAACCTCAAACTCTTGGGCTCAAGAGATCCTCTCACTTCAGCCTCTCAAGTAACTGGGACTACAGCTGCCCACTTCAACTGCCAGCTCAATTTTCTATTTTTGGTAGTAATGGGGTCCCTCTACCTTAGGCTGGTGTCAAACTCCTGAGCTCAAGAAATCCCCTGGTCTCAGCCTCCCGGAGTGCAAAGATCACAGGCGTGAGCCACTGCTCCAAGCCCCTTTATAGCTTCTATTTTTTTCCATGTCTTTTCAATCATTTTAACATCTTGTTTTATAATCTCTCTGAAACTTTCATTAATTTCTTCAAAATGTAATTCTCTCAGTTGTTGTAACTGCTGATTATTCCTTATGTTCAATAGTTTCCATGTGAGGCATCTAAATTTTCTTTGTAAATACTTCTAAAGTAGATAATTATTTTTTGCTTTTGAAATGGGGAAATTTTGTTGCCAATTATTTGATATTTTCTACTTCAGTTTGCTCTAGAAGGTTAACATGTACTTTGGGAGATTTCTAGATTCACATGGAAAATAAAAGTGGTCCTGGTACGTTACTTTTAGATATATTCATATTCTAATTGCAATGGAAATGTCAAAATTATGTACGTCTAATAAACAATGTGATGAAATAATCTTTGTTCCATCCATTCATTTATTCCACAAATATTTATTTGAGTGTTACTACGCAACAGCCTGTTTCTAAATAGCGGGAACATGACATTGAAAAAATAGACAATAATCCTGACCTCTTGGAGCTTATATTTTAGTGTAGAGAAGAGACAGTACAAAACATAAATAGGAAAATATAATCTTTAAAACAGTGACACATATTAAGGATAAAAATAAAACAGATAAGTGAATAAAAGGTCTTGTGAATGGCTAAAATTTTTGATAGTTGATTAATGTAGACTTCACTGAGATAAGTAACTTTTGATTAAGAGCTAAGGAAAATGACATTAAGCCAGAAAGATCCCTAGAAAAAGAATATTCTATGTGAAGTCTTTAGGAAAAGCCTTGGCTAACTTGTTTGAAGATAGTAAGGAGGCCAGTGTAGCTGAAGCAGTATGAGGAAGAAGATGGTACAAAAATGAAGTCAGAGAGGTAGACAGATGGGCAAAGGAGGAAATAGGGAAAGTAGATCTCATGGGCTTCATAAACATTTGTGGGCAGTTTGGCTTTTGCTATCAAGGAAAAGGAAAGCAATTTCATAGTAATAACATGATATGACTAATATTTTAATAGGAGTACTCCTGCTGCTATTTTGGAAGGTTTGACTTTAGGGAGTCAAGGCTGGCAGCAGGGAGAACAGCTAAGAACTGTTAGAATTAAAAATGTCGCAGGGAAGGGTAACTTGGACAATCCACATGGAAATAAAAAACAATGTTTGGGATCTAGGCATATTTTGAAGATAAACCTGAGAGATTGTACCACTACACCAAATATAAGAGAAAGAGATGTGGCACAGATCACTCCAAATATTTGGCCTGAGAAACTAGAAGGTTGAATTCACCATTGGCTTAAATAATGAAAGCAGGTTACATAAGAAAAATAAGAAGTTAGGTTCTGACAACCAGGGATGGTGGTGCATAGCAGTAGTCCCGGCTGCCTGAGAGGCTGAGCTAGGATGTTCACTTGAGGCCAGGGGTTTGAGTCCAGCCTGAGAAACATCGATAAACCTCATCTCCAAATAAACAAATAAAATTTATTTAAAAAAATACAAATGTGGCTTGGCGCCTATAGCTCAAGTGTCTAGGGCACCAGCCACATGCACCAGAGCTGGCAGGTTCAAATCCATCCCGGGCCCCCAAAACAACAATGACAACTACAATCAAAAAATAGCAAGGCGTTGTGGCGGGCACCTGTAGTCCCAGCTACTTGGGAGGCTGAGGCAAGAGAATTGCTTACGCCCAGGAGTTTGAGGTTGCTGTGAGCTGTGATGCTACAGCACTCTACCCAGGGTGAGAGATTGAGATTCTGTCTCTAAAAGAAAAAAAATAAAAACAATCAAAGAAACCCCAAAAAACTACAAATGTATAATAAACTTGGGGAAATATATTTTTATAAACAGCACAAAGAAAAGATAACTAAGGTGATAGATATCCCAATTACCCTGATTTGATAGGTATATGTATCAATTTAACCAAGCATAACTTGACCATATATACATCTACTGTATATCAATAAAATAAATTTTAAATGATTCTGGATGTATTAACTTGAAGAAATCTTTTCAACATCTGAGTGAAGACATCAAGTAAGCTGCTGAATATAAAAGTCTAGAGTCTGGAAGAAGATATTAGCAGATAAACAGTGGAGAAAGGGAAGAAGCTCAAAGACCATGTCTGTGAGCATCACAACATTTACAATTATCTATTTAATTTATGGTTTCCCTACTGAACTGTGAATTCCATAAAACTTATGAACAAAGTGAAAGAAGAATAAGAAAATTAAGGTCCTATGCAATAGAAATCATTACAATGAATTATAATAGAGTTTAAGCTGGGTAAGGCTAGCAGAGAGGGTAGAACCAGGGGCAAGATGACAGAATCAATGCATTTATTAGACTAAGTAGGGCTCAAAATTTGCTGGAGTTAAGATACACATGTGTATTAATATTTGAGGCTTATATTGTGTATATTGTGCTTTTTATGGTTAAGAAACTTACCGAATCTAATTATAAAGTTTTTAATATGAGTCAAATTCCTAACTACTTAATTTGGTCTTCAAAGAATTTTTTGAGGTATCTTCTATTTTGTCTCCAGTCCACCCATAAGTAGACTCAGAAATTAAGAGAAATTAAGCACCTCAACTAGCACAGTCTGAATGCCGCTTAAGTCTGACTCAGAAGCTCTGCTCCTAAACACAAGTGGGGGCAGGATGCTTGTCAGATGGTAGGTCCTTTTTTTTTTTTTTTTTTCTGTGACAGGGCATGCCCCCATGAGCATACTAGCTATATATCTACACTTCTTATTGTCTGTGTTCATTTTCCATGTTGTCTTCCTTGATATTTAGTGAAGTCTTTGTGAAGTTCCATTCTATCCAAGAAAAGTTGAGAGAGTCAAGGAAAAGTGATTCATGATAGGTCATGTAGGAAGGCAGTTCTACCTTGGTTTGTTCAGAGGGAAAATAATTCAGAGGGAACAAGCAAGTTAGACCACTTTTATGCAATGACCCATCTGTATAGTCTCATGAATATACTACTAGTTAGTCAGATGATTATTGGTAAGAATTGCACAGCTGAAGCTCCAGAGGCGGATGATAAGGCACACAGGCAGGAGGAAGAAGGCACAGCTTTGAGAGCCATCCTCAGGGAAGGGATGGTTGTCTACCTAGAAGAAATTGGTCTATTCTTACTACCCACTGAACTCAGGAAAATATTCAGCCTGTTAGGTAAAAAACAAAAACATAAACGTAGAATTGAACAACCACTTGAGAATGTAAAATAGTTCAACCACTTTGAAAACATTTGACAGTTTCCTAAAAAGTTAAACATATACGTAAAATATGACTCAGCAACTCCACTCCTAGGCATCTACCCAAAAGAAATGAAAGCATATATTCATGCAAAGATGATACACCAATTCATAACAACTTTATTTGTTAAAGCCACAAAATTGGAAAAAAGCCAAATGTTCCCCAAACAGAGGAATAAAGAAAATTGTGTTATACTCATAAAATGAATAGTTTTCAGCAATGAAAATAAATGAAGTACTGATATAAGCAAAAACATGGCTGAATCTCCAATTAATCAGGCAGAGTGAAATAAGCCAGATAAGAAAGAGCACATGTTTTATAATCCTACTTATATAAAATGTTAGAAAATTCAAACAAATCTATAGGGACAGAAAGCTTATCAGTGGTTGACTCATTTTAGACAGGGTGAGAGAATAATCAATAAGATAATGACTATTTAGGAAATATTAGGAATAATGGAAATGTTCATTACCTTATTATGGTTTGAAAGTTGTAGATTTAAGTCCAAATCTATCAGATTACAAAATTTAAATATGTGTAATTGTACGTCAATTATACTTTAATAAAGCTGTTAAAACAAAAACATAGACGCATTTAGCGTGTAAAAAATTTATTAAAAAAATAAATACCATTTATTCAAGCATATCAATAAAGGATTTTTAAAAAAATTTTATTATTTTTTTCTTTTCCATTTTATTTAGTTTTGTTTTGGTGAAGAAATAGACTTAGCTAGGGCACTTAATTTTGATTTAAGAAATTGATTTTCTACTCTTTCTGCTGCTTGCTTAGGAAACAAACTTTTCAGTCTGTACACTATTAATCTCACAATCTTCAGCAAGCAGACTCTTCTAAGAGATCCTGAGAATGCTTAACATTCTCTTTCTCTACTCAAAAATGCAAGAAGATTAAAAATTAGAGGTTTTCTTTTTCCTACTTAGAAAAAAACAAAACATCTGTAGGGATCATGTATGTAACAATCATTCTAGAATATCATCACAATATTCACTGAGCCTTTAGAAGTGCATATTCATATTTAAACATATATTCAAAGGCCTAACAGCAAGTCTAAATCAAGGCTCCACATCCAGGAACATTTGAGAATTAACTGATCATGTAGGAAGGATAGCCTTCTTTGATGGAGAAGGGCTGCTTCAGATTCAGGAATGTTGGACAAAATGATCAATTTGTTTCCTATAGGCATAGCTCAAATTACATTCTTGACTCCATAATACTGAGCTCTTTCCAGCATATCCATTAAGGGGACTTGGCTCACGTTAAGTTTGTCTGTAAGACCTAAATCTATGAGAATGAAAATAAGTTTCTCTACAGGAGTATGGAACACGGGGTTCTGAGCAAGAGGGCCTGAATGTAGCTTTGCATAAAAAGCCTGGTGACCAATATTATGCCAGATATATCCAGGTATTTTGATAGGTCCAGCTCAAACTCCTTCAGCTTATTTATTGAACTCTATAACCCAGATTTTAATACATTTATTTAGAAACATGAATAAGTAGTTATCCACTAGAAACAGTAATCTATTTCAAGTAGGTATGCAAAAGAAAAATGCATTAGAATCAAGTAGGGTTTGCCCAGATCTATGGTGGAAGACATGGTAGAAAAATCCCCAAGTTTCCTCCATAAAATGACTCATGGTACTTTTGTTATGTTCTAAGAGGCTATTTCATATAAATCCCATAATAATGATAAATAACACTTAGTCATTCTTTGATATGTACAAGGCATGATGCTATGTGCTGTACATGAAGTTTATAGCTCATCACCACTTTGTGAGGTCAGGAACTAATATCATCCATATAGTAGTGATCTCCTAACTGCTTTGGTCCTGTGCTTTAAGTGCACCACACGCTCTCCCTCCTTGGGTCTCATTCTTTGCTCTTGTCTCTGCCTGGAATTCTTTTTCCCTAATATTCACATAGTCACCCCTTTACCTCCCACATGTACTAAAGTGAGCTGGAACATATCCTTGGTAAAGTATCTCAAGAATGGAAAAAAAAAAAGTATCCAATGTATCCAAGCAATACTACTATGAAATCAGTACATAATCACTTGCACATTCATAGGAATGGTAAAACATAACTATAGTCCAGAAAGAAGGAGGGAAGAGGAAAGAGAGGGGAGGAAAGGGGGAGGTTGGGAGGAGGGAGGGTATTTGGGAGAACCTAACTTAATGTGCATAATGCAATGATACATTTCTAAACACTGAAGAATAGAGTATAAATGTCTTACCATAACAAATAAGTGGGTGAGGAAATGGTTATGTTAATCAGTTAGATGTAAGCATTCCACATTATTTATCAAATCAGCACATTCTACCTCATACATGCAATAATGTACACAGTTATGCTTCAATAAACAATTTTTAAAAAGTGACACTTTTTCAATGAATCTGTTTTTTACACTGCTGTTTTTTATTTTTAAACATTGCACTTACCAGCACCTAACATCCTATTTCTCTTATTTATTTTATTTCTTCTCTCACCACCCTCACTAGAATGAAGTTCTATGAAGGCAGAGGATTTTGCTGTGTTTGTTCATTAGCTAAAAGGACACCTGCCACATTGAAGGTGCTCATCAAATATCTGGAAGTGGGAAGTGGAAGTTGTTTAAGTAACAACTCCATGTTATAAGTTAGTATATATATATATATATATATATATATATAAAAGCAACCTCTTAAAATAAATCCTTGGTTTTAGTTTAAGGTGAACCAAAAGTTGTGCTAGTAAGTCATGTTTAGATAATTTTATCAAAACTTACTTTGCAAAACAATAAGTAAAACAATTTAACTAAGTGGGGCAATGGTTTGGAGTTTTTAGAACCTATTAGCACAAACACATATGTCAAACCATAGGCTGTGCCCTCTTGAATTGAAACAACTGTGCAGGGCATCTGGGGCTAGATGCAGGTATAGAAATGAATACGACATAGTTCCTGACTTCAAGGAGTTTATAGTCTAGTAGGAAAAGTAGAATATACTACAAAATAATGCTTGCTTAATGGAATAAAAACTTTGTAAATGGAATAAAATGTGCTAAAATTGAGTAAAAGGATGAAAATTCTTTGAGAGTTTATAGAGGAAGAAATTACAAAGATAGTATATCATAAAGTGCTCAACCAAATATAATCAAATGCCAAACAGCATGGAAACGACAGTAAAATGTTATTGCCTATTACTCATGCAATTGAAATACACTGAGAATTTTAGTAAGCTTTCATGCAGAAAATAACATATACCAAGACTCATATTTCTCTTAGCTCCCTGTGAAAGGGCACTGAACATTAAATGGAGTAAAACCCTGAATGATGTTTCCAGCTCTTCTTGAGAGAGATTTTATAGCTTCAGCCCTGTTTCCTACTCCCAACATTTTCAAAGTGAAGAGAAAGTCTAGTGTTAATTTTTTGAGGGTTGAATTTATAATTAAATTTATGCAAAATTGATTAAATACAACAAATCTCATCAAAGTAAGTTGCTACATTACATGTGAAGTATTATCTTCTAGAAATGGAGAGGTAAATAGAATGCAATCTATATTTCAGTATGTCTTATTTTTCCTAATTGTACAGGTGTTGGTAATTATTATAGAAAATTTGAACACATACAATATAAGAATAAAATTCACTTGCCATTCTCTCTAAATTATAGAACATTTGTGTATTTCCTTCTGGGTACAGATATATATATATATAAACTGGTATACCTATTGATTATAATTTCATAATGTTTTAGCCATTACTGTGAGAAATTGTACCACCGGTGATTCACTATGCATCAAAGGCATGATTTCTCTTGGGGGAATGATACACCATTTCATGAATGTGCCAACTTTTTAACAAGACTATGATAAAGTATATAAAATGTTTATTTGCTTTTCTGACTATTATTCCTAGAATAATAATTAATGACTTGAATGGCAGCATTTTTGAGACTTCTATTAAATGTTGTTAAATTGCATTCCAAAATATTACAGTGACATAAATCTTGTCCTGTGGTATTTTGAAGTGGGTGTCTTCCCTCAATCTTATTACCTGGAGTATTACCATATTCTTTTTCTAATCTTTACCAAGTTAATATCTTAAAATCAGAACCCATGAATATTTAATTATTTTAACTATTAATTTGGAATATTTCAAGAATTTAATTGAATCCGTGTGACTTGTCTAGGATGTTTATTATTTTAATATTGATCTGTAAAAGCTCCTTAAGTATAATAAGTATAATATAGAGTTCAAATATAATAAGTATAATAATTTTGTCACATTTGTCACCTATCTATTTTTTATATTTTAAACATAGTACTTATGTGGTCAAATCTATTTTTTCTTCATGCTTTTTTCCTATTGTATTTATGATTGGAACGTCCTTCAAAACCAAGATAAGTTAGGAATAGACTTTCCATGATTTTATTTTCACATTAGCCTGCCAACATATTTATAATTAAATTGGCATTTGATAATAAAAATCATTGATAATGTTTGTTGTATGAAGGCTTTGTCAAACAATATACTAAATTCTCTATATGAATTGTCTTCTGTTAATTCTTAAAAATACTTATCAGGGTCTAACTTTACTGCTCCTGTCTTACGTGTGAAGGAAGTCAGAGAGACTGAGTTACTTATCCAAGGTTACACAACAAATGAATGATGCACCTGGAGTTTGAACTCCACAAGACCCCACAGCCTGATCACTTAACTACTCTTTTTAACTAAATGTAAGTGGCTTTAACATGATCTTTTAGAATTTTCTGAACACTGTATTTCAAATAATTGATCAGTTTCCTGTTTGATTTTTGTTGCCTCTTTCATTATATATGACATTACTACATATACTAAGCTGTATTCCATAGTTAGCCATTCTATTGTATTGCTCTGTCAGCCAGTTCTGAAGCCAGCAGGGTACCATGGTAACAGATGCAGCTTTGCAATGTTCATTATATGTAATAGGGCTGCCAGTCCCTTCATTATTATACCTTTGGTCAAATCACATTTGCTCTACTCATCCATTTATGATCTCAAGCAAAAGATGCATGAAATGAGTCCAAATAATTTATTTGACTATCAAGGAATAGTATTAAACATCAAAAAATATTAATATATATATTTATTTTTTTGTATTAAATCATAGCTGTGTACATCAATGTGGTCATGGGGCACATTACACTAGTTTCATAGACCGTTTGATACATTTTCTTCACACTGGTTAGCATAGCCTTCCTGGCATTTTCTAACATTTACATTCCACATTTACTAAGTTTCACATATGCCCTTGTAAGAAGCACTGCAGGTGTAATCCCACCAATCCCCCTCCCTCTGCCCACCTCCCCCTTCCCTCCCCTCCCTCCCCTCCTTTTCCGCCTTCCTCCTATTCTTAGGTTGTAACTGGGTTATAGCTTTCATGTGAAAGCCATAAATTAGTTTCATAGTAGGGCTGAGTACATTGGATACTTTTTCTTCCATTCTTGAGGCACTTTACTAAGAAGAATATGTTCCAGCTCCATCCACATAAACATGAAAGAGGTAAAATCTCCATCTTTCTCTAAGGCTGCATAATATTCCATGGTGTACATATACCATAATTTATTAATCCATTCGTGGATCGATGGGCACTTGGGCTTTTTCCATGATTTAGCAATTATGAATAGGGCTGCAATAAACATTCTGGTACAAATATCTTTGTTATGATATGATTTTTGGTCTTCTGGGTATATGCCTAATAGGGGAATTATAGGATTGAATGGTAGATCTATTTTTAGATCTCTAAGTGTTCTCCATATATCTTTCCAAAAGGAATGTATTAATTTGCATTCCCACCAGCAGTGTAGAAGTGTTCCCTTTTCTCCACATCCACGCCCATTGCAGGCTGGGCAAGGGATCTGAGGAGAAACTTCTTTGAAGAAGACAGGCATGCGGCCTACAGACACATGAAAAAATGCTCATCATCTTTAAGCATCAGAGAAATGCAAATAAAAACTACTTTGAGATATCATCTAACTCCAGTAAGATTAGCCTATATCATAATATATATTTTTTGATTTTACATTCCATATACAGGAATATAGGTTGTTTTCCCATTTAATTAAATAACTTTTCATGTGACTCAGTAAGATTTTGTACTTTTTTCATGTA
>CAUYPK010059648.1:0-10198 GCA_963574355.1 Loris lydekkerianus
TTGGCTGTATCTAGGTAGAGGCAGTTTCAGGCCGGGCCTTGCTGAGTCATTGCTACGCGGAAGTAGCTCGATGGATCTACTTCTAGTCAGGCTCGGGAAGTTGCACTAGGCCTTAGGCACATGGCAGGGCCCAACAATTCCCTCTTTTCTTTTTTGTATGGTGGAAAAACATAGCCCCTGTCTTAGGTTGCCTGCTCTTGCAGTTTCAGTCTTACCCGTCATGAGGATACAAACATCAATGGTTTGGTCCCTGTCTTACGTTGACTGAACGCAGAGTGATCTTACCCGTTTTTGGGTACTATGAATGTAATCCACCGTGCAGCCTCTCCATATCCTGTCTTAGGTTGTCCCAGTTTTGGGAATCTTACCCGTCATTGGTGCTATGGAGGTCGGTGAAGAATAATAGTTAGATTCTTGGTTAATGAGCGGGTGATATCGGACCTCGACCTGATTTAATTGCCTTTAACCTTTTTTAAGGATACAGGGCCCAAAGGTGAAGGGTAAATAAGGGTAGCAGGGGAAGAAGGTAGGGTAAAAAACTATGTAGGCCCGTCCACAGAGGATTTTCATACATATGGCCTGAAATGAGAAATAACAAAATCATGCAGATGAAATTCTAGAGGCATAGAAGTTTCTGTGTAAGTTGTCAAAAGTCTTAGGATTCTTGTTTTTACAATGATCACACCAAACAATAAAGATAAATTATAAAAGATCCAGTAAAAATACTTTAGATTAATATCTGATTTATTCACTAGGCATTTTTTCCTGCCATCTGTCCCACCTCCTAATATTCACTTGGTATAACAGAGTACTATTTTTAAATTTTTTGTTTTTAATTTGACATTTTTCAAACTTTTGGTGTCTTCAATGGTGTTGGCACTAAACATAGAACAGTTTTCCTGGGAATCTGATGTCCTTTCAGTTCACTTCTCAAATGTTCTTATCTATTGACAACCACCAGTGAAACTCCTAAAAGCCTATTTATCCCCATGGATTTTGTACTAGATTTGATTTCATTTCCTTATTTGTACTTTCTATTATAAAAAAAGTGAGAGCATGCACTTTGATCTAAACACGCCTGCTTCTTTTCTCCCTCCTTTTAAATCTAAATTGATACTTTAACAGCTAGATGCTTGGCCCATAAATATTTTTTAGAACCCTCAATGGAATTCTTCATCTGAGGAATCTTCTAATGTATATATCATTAATCTTCAAAGATAAGTAAAGCAGCTGCGGGAAGAGAAGACAAGAAGCATATTTATTGTGCACCTATTATATGCTAAGACTCGCTGGGTGCCTTACTCCATGAAGGCAGTGCCTGTGTCAGTTTTCTTCACCAATTCATCGTCAGTATCTAGCATTCTGCCTCAGAAATAAGCCTTGCTGGTTATTTGCCAAAAGTTTGAATGAGCATATGTGCCGCAAGGCTCTATTGCAATGGTTAATGAATAGAGGGCTATTCCTCCTGTATATTCCTTTTGACCATTTACTTGAAATACTCATTTATCAAATATGTTTGCATCTGTTTTTACAGCCATATCTGTAAAAGAAAAGCTTTCATAAACTTGGAGTACTTTAATCTGTTGTATCAGACCCATCTATTTTCATGGACTTTGGGAAACCTTAGCAGATTTTTTTTTTCTTTTTTTAATTTTCCAACCATTATGTTTTCATATTTGCAGTTTCTGGTTCTTTTATGTTAAGGCGAGGGAATGGATGTTGGGGCAGCCCACCGAGAAATACCTTTTTTTCTAGAAGGGAGTATCTGGAGTGATGTCCTCTTGTAAAGCAGTACTCTTTCAAAGATAGTGTTCAAGTTTGATTATAGACCCACCCCCACAGATAACATAGTTCTGTGTGTGTGGTGGTGGGGAAACATGTTTCATGTTCTATTGATAAAATTTCAATTTATATTTTTGTGGGAAACCCGAGCTTGATTTTTAGCTGCCATTCAATGATGTTTGTGTCATCACAGCACTGCTTCCCCTTAGCAGAATTTGTCAAGGGTTGATTACACCTCCTCCACAAAGCCATTCAGTTGTTCAGTTTTTTCATCTTCATTGCTTTGTATGCCTGTGACAACTCATGATTCATCACTCACTTTAAATATTTTCAACAACAGGACTGCTGTCTTTCTCAACCCTGCTAAACCCTGCAATAGAGAGGGTTCTGATGGAGAAAAGGTCCATCTCTATGGCCTCAGGATATCCTACAACTGGGAGATAATTTTTTACAGAAATGTATTTTAAAATTTGAGAGCAGTTGTGTAACTTTTCTTCTAAATTGCTGAGTGACTTAATGTCTTTTTAATGTGAGAGGCCATTTGCGTTGTTCTGAAGTGTTAGGCAGCCTTTAAACCAATCACAAGATCACATTAGTCTCCATTTGTTCCCCCGAGTTCATGTGCTATCATGACAATGAAGGAAAACCATATTCCTAGTGAAAAACTATTGACTGTTTCTGTTGCTACTAATGCAAAGGTTTGGTTTTTAATTTGTTTTTGGTGTCTGAAAAGCACAAATCATATTATTGGTTTTAAATGATGAAATATGCTATTATTTTAGATATGTGAAGAAACAAAACGCTGGTGTGAAAATTTAATTTTAAATTGCTTGATTAATTCATTCTGGTGACATATAGCAAAGACTGTTTTTTTACTATGCTGCAATAAACCAATTTATTGTAAATCAGTCTAACAAATGAGGCGCCTGAAGGTACCTCATAAATTGCAGTGCTGTTTTTGTTGTGGTGAATGTAAATGAATCAAAATGAAAATTCCTAAGACAGTTTTAAAAATGTTTCTGGCAGAACTCATGTGTAAATTATTGACCCAACCAACTTTCACAGTTGATTACATTCAGCTAAGATTTTATGTTTGTCTTTCAATTCTGACAGAAATCTGAAGTTGCTCACCATTTTCTTTTATTTGGTTTGCAAGGAAGGCTTGACATGCTTCTTCCTCAAAGGCCAGGAGATAGCCTTAATGTGAGAGGGGTGAAGCTCTCATAAAAGTCTAAGTTGACATATGCACGCAGTGCAATAAGAATTAACATTATACCAGATAGGAGGCCTTTCCACAGACTTCTCTGAGAAAAGCAAGATTTAGAAAAATGCATGAAGAGGATTGTCGTGTATACACATAGACATATCATGTGTGTACCTATAGAACTCAATATGTAGAGAGGTAGAGATATACTGTTATAGCTGCAAACATATTGGTTAACATGAGGTTCCCAGGGAGTGGGGTGGGTGCAAAGAAAGCCAAGAAAAAATGGAAAGAAAGTACTGTCCTAAAAAGTAGATTTTCTATTTGTGAAAATGGGCATGTTTCTTCTACCAGTTGATTTATTTTTGGAGGAGATAGAAATAAGGTGGAGGCTCTTTTCCATGTATGGAGGAGTAAGTTAGATTTCTCTGTGTTTACCAAATCTTAAATACTAACTAAATATTAATAAGACAACCTAGAAATCTGATCACTTCATTTGAAAAAGGAATATGATTTCTTTCTTTTTTTTTTTTTTTTGTAGCATAAAAATCAAGCACCTTAATTATTGGGGGAGAGATATGAATTGGTAAGCAGAGGTCCCTACGTGGGAGTCACTGTTCATTATAGAGCTTTGTGTTTCCTATTGTCAACAAGCAATTATTTAGTGCCTATTGTGGGCTAGTACCTGTACTGAGTGCTTGGCAGGCTACATGGAAAGTAACACAGTCCAAACTTCAAGGAATCCATTGTATAGCTAGAAGAGACAAAACACACACAAGACAGAACGTTTGCTGCCCCAAGAGAAAAAGGGAAGAAACACATTCTAGGCAGAGGGAACAATGTGTGCAAAGCCTCAAAAATGAGAAAGAGAGTGGCACATGTATGGACTGTAGAATGGGACATTCTTTTTTTTTTTTTTTTTCATTAAATCATGTGTACATTAATGCAATTGTGGGGCACAATGGGCTAGTTTTATATACAATTTGAAATGTTTTCATCAAACTGGTTAACACAGCCTTCATGTCATTTTCTTAGTTCTTGTGTTAAGACATTTATATTCTACACCTAGTAAATTTCACATGTACCCTTGTAAAATGCACTGTAGGTGTGGTCCCACCAATTACTCTCCTTCCACCCATCTTCCCCCTCTCCTTCCCTCCCTCTCCCTTTTCCCCTTCTTCTTGAGTTATAATTGGGTTATAGCTTTCATATGAAAACTATAAATTGGTTTCATAGTAAGACTGAGTACATTGGATACTTTTTCTTCCATTCTTGAGATACTTTGCTAAGAAGAATATGTTCTAGCTCCATCCATGTAAACATGTAAGAGGGAAAGTTTCCATCTTTCTTTAAGGCTGCATAATATTCCATGGTATACACATACCAAAATTTGTTGATCTACTCATGGGTCGATGGGCACTTGGGTTTCTTCCATGATTTAGCAATTTTGAATTGGGCTGCAATAAACATTCTGGTACATATATCTTTGTTATTATAATGTGATTTTTGGTCTTCTGGATATATACCTAGTAGAGGAATTGTAGGATTGAATGGCAGGTCTATTTTTAGATCTCTAAGTGTTCTCCAAACATTTTTCAAGGCATTGTGTGTTAACTTTTTGCTTGCCAATCTGTTTTGGAGGGTTATTTGTTTGTTTAACTAGATCAAATTCATGGAGGCCAACAAAGAATTCTTAGACCCTTACTTCACTTTTACTTCCCACACCCTAGCTACCAAAAATTATGGGATAAGGAAAGTGGGGCTAAGATACCAATGAAATTTGGCAGGTGACATTATTTGAACTCCTGCTCTGCCCTGCAATTAATTCCTTATGGGCTTTACAGTCTCAAGTGTTTAACAGCTTATGGTATCCATCTCCGGTCATTCCCAGCAATTCTGGGAGTCTCACTGTCTGGAACAAAAAATATTTGAATTTGTATAGAAATTGCACAGGATACTTTAGAACTTGGAGCAGCCATCCATTAAATTTAGGCTGTATATAGGCTTGGGTTTATCCAGTTCATCTTGAGTTTAGGAATCTTTATTTGTCTTTTGAGACTTACAAAAAAATTATCTTTACCATAAAATCCATCTCTTAACTGCTCCTTTTTTAAATTTCTAGTACCAGGATGGTATGCTATTAATACATTTAAAAGGTAGTGTTTTTATGTTAAAAACAAGTATGCTGAGCTCCGTGCCCGTAGCATAGTGATTATGGCGCTGGCCACATGCACCAAAGCTGGTGGTTCAAACCCAGCCTGGGCCAGCTAAACAACAAGGACAACAACAACAACAACAAAATAGACAGGTGTTGTGGTTGGTGCCGGTAATCCCAGCTACTTAGGAGGCTGAGGCAAGAGAGTCACTTAAGCCCAAGAGTTTGAGGTTCTACTGAGGGCGACATAGTAAGACTCTGTCTCAAAAAAAAAAAAAAAAGAAAGAAAGAAAGTATGCAGGCTAACTTTACTAATCAAACCCAAACCCCAATTCTTCCATCCAGTGGTTTGAATGAAACTTGTTAACATTTCAGACAAGGGGTAGTGCAAAAGACTCCAAGGCCTGGCTGTTCCATACCTTTGGTGAACAAATTTACAGAGGGTTCTCTTTTTTTCTCTACCTCTGTAGATAATTGAACATGCTTTTCTTCCCTGTTCTAGCCTTTCCCTCACTTTTGACATTGAACATTTCTAGCCAGTTTGACCTCAGTACATTCCTGTTACCCATATTTGGCTTCTCTGCTGCTCCCTGACTCCTGAATGAGGAAAGAGGCAGGCCTGACTGGTGAAGTTACATTCCTACCATACATAGATAGTATTTTGCAAGTGTATAGTTTTTGTTTTTTTTTCTAGTAAGGGAGTTAATTTTCAGAGATGGATAATGGAGATCAGGAGTTAAATATTGTTGTTCAGAATTAGAAGCTTCTTTTTAAGGATATGATAGTCATCAGTGCTGTCTAGCAAATATTTTTGTTTTCCGTCTTAGAAGCATGTAATAGAATTGTACTTGCTTCCCCTTTGAAGTTGGGTATGGTCTTATGAGTTGCTTTTCTTCAGTGAAATGTGCTTAGTAATAAGGTGTAGCCTTTCAGGGTAAAAGCTTCTCCTATGTAATTTGCCATTTTTTACTTCTGTCATGATGGCTGGTGGTGCTCTAAATGGTGGCCATGCCATCAGTCTGGGACCCAAAACAAGCTTGAGAGGCTGAGGCAGGAGGATTGCTGGAGACCAGGAGACTTTGAGGTTGCAGTGAACTATGATGATGCCATGCACTCTAGCCCAGGAGACAGAGCAGAACTCTGTCTTTAAAAAAAAAAAAGTTGGCTCAGCGCCTGTGGCTCAAGCGGCCAAGGTGCCAGTCACATACACCTGAGCTGGCTGGTTCCAGGCCCACCAAATGACAATTGATGGCTGCAAACAAAAAATAGCTGAGCGTTGTGGCAGGCGCCTGTAGTCCCAGCTACTTGGGAGGAGGCAGGAGAATCACTTGAGCCAGGAGTTGGAGGTTGCTGTGAGCTGTGATGCCATGGCACTCTACCCAGGGTGATAGCTTGAGATTCTGTCTCAAAAAAAAAAAAAAAAAAAAGTTGATCTCATAGAAGTACAGAATAGAATTCTGGTTACCAGAGGCTGGTGTTGCAAGGAAATAGGGAATGGGGAGATGTTGATCAAAGAATATGTAATTACATTTAGATAGGAGGAATGAATTCAAGATGTATTATACAGTATGGTAACTGTAATTAGTGATGATGTACTGTATTCTTGAAAAAAGAGAAAGCGTGTATATCATATGTTTTTCAAAAAAACTATGTGAGGTAATACATTTTTTAATTAGCTAGATTTAAATATTCCACAGTGTATATATACTTGAAAACATCATGTTGTATACAATGAATAGTTACAGTTTTATCTGTCAATTTAAAATAAAAATACCCATGTCAAGGCACAGCATCATGAAATTTTGTGACATTACAAAGATCTTCCCATCTCCCAAGTATCTGGGATGACACTTGCGTAACCACCAAATGGATAGGGTCAGAAATAATAGGATTCTAGCAGCATTGGAAGATAAAACATAACAGAGCAAACAGTGCCTTTTGAAAGAAAATAGAATTCTGTGTCTAGCCAAATTCTCAGGCAGGTATGAGAAGAAGATAAAGACATTTCACGTATGCAAGGTCTCAAAATTTAACTTCCCATGTATGTTTTATGAGGAAGCTACTGGAGGATGTGCTCTACAAAACAATCTGATTAAGGGGTTCCTGTGCTGGGACCCCTCTGTGTCATGTATAGGTGGGATTTCTGTATTTTCTTTTTTCTTTTAAATTTTTGTGTGTGTGAGTCTTACTTTGTCACCCTTGGTAGAGTGCCATGGTGTCATAGCTCACAGCAGCCTCCAACTCTTGCACTCAAGTGATTCTCTTGCCTCAGTCTCCCGGGTAGCTGGGACTACAGGTGCCTGCCACAATTCCTGGCTATTTTTAGAAACGAGGTCTTGCTCTGGCCAATCTGGCCTCAAACTTGTGAGCTCAGGCAATCCAACCACCTTGGACTCCCAGAGTGCTAGGATTACAGGTGTGAGCCACCCCTAGAAATTTATCAAAGGGCTGAAACCATTTTTATTGTCTTTTCCCAAATTGTTTCCCTTAGTGCTTAGATCAGTGTCTGGCATATAGTCAGTACTCATGAAATAGGAACTGCTAAGGTTACCTATTATGAAATACTACTTGCACTATTTATTGAATTAATAGAGAGTAATTACAAGTGCAGCTATGGGCTATGTTAAATTTCATGAGTGTTCAGAGAATTAAGAGTCACAATTTTGAGGTAGGTGGTGAGAAAGTGGTTCTTGATAGTGACTTACAAGAGAGCACTTTAATTAAAGCCTCACTCCTAATTAGTGAATATTGTGACATTAATAGTGCATAATATCTTGATAGTGTAACCTAGCTCTGGGCTCTTCTCTGATGTTCTAACCTTTAGAGAGGGGCAGTAATGAGATATAGATGCCCTTTAAGTCACACAGTTTAAATTGTTATTTTTGCCTTGAAATTTAAAAAAAGAAAGAAAAGAAAAATTAGGGTTTGCAACTTGGGTCTGTGGTTTTTGAGCCCTAGTTTGAAGAAAAAGCAGCTCATTTGGTATGCTTTTTGTTTTTAACTCTTAATTTTGAAATAATTTTAGATTTATAGATGAGTTGCAAATATGGTACAGTGTTCCTTTACCCAGCTTCCTCTGAAGTTAACATCTGATATATCCATGGTGCATTTATCAAAACTAAGAAGTTAATATTGGTATAATACTTCAGTTTACTTAGTATGCTTTTGTTTACCTAGAGTTTAGTATTCTAGGCTTTATTTGAATTTTCTCAGTTTTTCTGCATGTCCTTTTTCTATTCCAGGATCCAATCCTGAATTACGTATTACATTTAGATTTGGCATGCTTTTAATAGTCAAAGAAGTGAGGGAGAGTAATTGTGGATGCTTATCTGGACGAAGACTTGTGAAACTCACTTTACAAAGAGCAAACTCTGATGGGGAAATCTCTAGAGAAAGCCACAGAAAGGGAAGAAAATAGGAAATAAGGTGTTAGTTACACTGGAATATAGTGAAAAAACTTCCAGAAAACATTTCCATTTGTGTTGGATGGCATTTCCAAAACTTTTGACTTCAATTTGTAGAGTATCTTTTGTATACCAATTCTTGAAATATGTGTATACTTGAATTGCAGTTGGACACGAGTTTTAAACACTTTCGTTAAGGCGGCCTATTAGCAACTACATTTGGCAGCTGATAAATGACACTTGATAATAATGAAGTAACTAACTTTAGGATTTATCCCAGGGGTGGGCAGTTTGTGGCCTTGAACAAACATTATCTTCTCCTGCAAAAATGTCTTTCTAGACAAATAGCCAGACTATTGCTGGTATAAAGTCATCAGGGGACCAGGCCTGTTCTGTGTTTGTGTTTACTATCTTTAACAAGTGGTTTCTACCTTCATCACAGCTCCATGGCCACAAAATAGCTGCAGGAACTTCAGCCATCATGTCTGTTAGCAGAAGGAAAAGGAAGCAGTTTTCCTCCTGGTTGAGCTAGTTTCCTTCAAAGAACCTCCACAAAAGCATCTGATGACTTGTGTATGTCTTGTTGGTGAGCACTAGAAGCAAAGGACCTGGACCTGTCTTCTCCCTCCCTAAATTCTCTACTACCTAGTAAGAAGAAGGGGAGCAGGATATGGATTGGCAACCATTTCTACCATAAGGAGGGAGCTGTGTGGAGTGAAAGTTATATTACTTAGGGTTACTAATTGCTCTTTTTGCCTTTCCTCCAAGTCTCTAGTTTCACAAAGGAAGTAAAGAATTGCTGCTTTAACGCAAAGCCAGGTTTCTTAAACCTGTAGTAGTCCTACAGTGAGCTCCTTTTAATCAGTACCCAAAATCCAGATTAATGCTGATAGGGCTTTTATTACTCCTGCTATTGATTATTCCCCCAATGTTATATAATGAAAATTTTCAAAAATACAGAAAATTTGAAAGAATTATTCAATGAGGGACAGGCGTGGTGGCTCATGCCCGTAATCCCAGCACTCTGGGAGGCCAAGGTAGGTGGATCACTTGAGCTCATGAATTTGAGACCAGCCTAAGCAAGAGTGAGGCCCTGTCTCTAAAAAATAGCGAGGTGTTGTGGCAGGAACCTGTAGCCAGCTACTTGGGAGACTGAGGCAAGAGGATCGCTTAAGCCCAAGAGTTTGAAGTTACTGTGAGCTATAACGCCATGGCACTCTACCAAGGGTGACAAGATTTGACTCTTTGTCTAAAAAAAAAAAAAAAAAGAAAAGAAAAGAAAATAAGTTGTAAACAGCAGTGTGCTTCAACCCTAAACACTTCCTAGGATTGATTTTGTATTAAGAAGAATGCTTTTGGTGGCACCCGCAGCTCAGTGGGTACCATGCCAGCCATATACACCGAGACTGGCAGGTTCAAACCCTGCCCAGGCCAGCTAAAACAACAGCAACTGCAACAACAACAACAAAAAGAAAAATAGCCAGGTGTTGTGGTGGGTGCCTGTAGTCCCAAGCTATTAGGTCATTTCAAAAGTTTTGTCCGTTTTTATGAGTCTACTTTAAACTGTAATATCTCAGTGAATATTTATTCAATTTAATCGAAATAAGCGCCATTTGAATCAGTGCACTTTTGCCAACGTAACACAAGTCGATT
>CAUYPK010059650.1:0-29466 GCA_963574355.1 Loris lydekkerianus
AATGGACTAGCAAATTTTGGTACATGTATACCATGGAATGCTATGCAGCCTTAAAGAAAATGGAGACTTTACCTCTTTCATGTTTACATGGATGGAGCTGGAACATATTCTTCTTAGCAAAGTATCCCAGGAATGGAAGAAAATGTATCCAATGTACTCAACCCTACTATGAAGCTAAATTATGGCTTTCACATGAAGGCTATAACCCAACTATAGCACAAGAATATAGGGAAAGGGCCAAGGAATGGGAAGGGAGGGGTGAGGTTTTGGTGGAGGGAGGGTAATGGGTGGGGCCACATCTATGGTGCATCTTAGAATGGGTACAGGCGATTGCACTAATGTACACAGATAAGATTTAACAATAAAAAAAAATTAAGAAAAAAAAAAGAAGAAGAAGAAGAAGAAGAAGTTTAAGACCAGACTACGTAAGACCCCTGTCTCTACTAAAAGTAGAAAAAAATAGCCTGGCATGATGGTGCACATTTGTGGTTCCAGCTACTTGGAGGCTGAGGAAGGAGAATCACCTGAGCCCAGGAGTTTGAGATTGCAGTGAGCTATGATAAGGTCATGGTACTCCATGCCCAGGGACACAGCAAGATACTATAAAAAAAAAAAAAGAAAGAAATGGGGATCTGGGGCAGTGCCTGTGGCTCAAGTGGGTAGGGTACCAGCCCCATATACTGAGGGTGGTAGGTTCAAACCTGGCCCTGGCTAAACTGCAATAAAAAAATAGCCAGGTGTTCTGGCTGCTGCCTGTAATCCCAGATACTTGAGAGGCTGAGGCAAGAGAATTGCCTAAGCTCAGGAGTTGGAGGTTGCTGTGAGCTGTGACTCTACCAAGGGCAATAAAGTGAGACTGTCTCTACAAAAAAAAATAAATAAAAAAGAAGTCACCTTTCAATAGTGTCAATGTTTGCAGATGAATAAAATTAGATAAATATCCAGAATTAATTATTAGTTAGAGGGGCCACAAAGAAAGGGAATTCAAGCGGAGAGCAAGGAGAATCCCGCCTGCTGAATCAGGAAGTCTGGAGGGCCCATGAGAATGTGGGTATGAGGTAACCTAGGTAACCAGTGACCAATAGAAAGAGACCATCAATGACTAATAGAAAAAGGCAATACTCCTGGAGGTGCACAGAGACCAAGCAAAGACTTCCAGCCAATTTCAAGAAGAGAGAATACTTACCCTCCAGCAGGTCTCAGTGTCTCTCCCCTTCTCTCCTTCATGATAGGGACCCACTTCCAACTCTTTTTGGACATGCGCTAAACTTTTTCTTTATTCTTCCTAAATAAAATCTTTCTTTGTTACCCCGTAACTTGTGTAAGTTGCTTTTGCTTTCTGTCCACACTGCCTGTGATACTTCAGTTTTATCTTCAGTTTTCACTCAATTTTGCTTTCAATTACTTCCATGCCTTGGTTGTGCCAAGTAACGGAACCAGGTCAACTGTGTTTGAGGAACCAGGATATCCAACCCCCAACAATTACATTTGTAAATTAGGTTATTAGTGATCTTTAATTGGTTCTTGAGGGACATAAGTAAGTTATATAGGTTGAGAAGTGAGAAGAAGAAAAGGCACATATAAAACAGGGAGCAATAATAGTAGTTAATTCTATGGTACTAACTATTGTAGGGGTTTATATGTGATGCCTGGTGAGATAGGAAATATATAAGGAATTAGATGTATAAATGAAATTTGTTGCTGAAATGTGCATAGAATGGAGCTCAATTAAGGTGAGTAGGTAATATCTTCTATTCGGTAACTGAAGACATGAAAACGGGATTGTGCCTGTTGTGTTTGTTGTATTCTGTGTAAGCAAAGTTTCTACAGTAGAAATGATGGCAAACCAAAGCATACACTGGGGAAAAGAAACCCTATTCAATAAATGGTGCTGGGAGAACTGAATAGCTACATTTAAAAGACTAAAACCCAATCTGTACCTTTCACCAATTATTAAAATTAAACCATAATTGATAAAATATTTAAACCTAAGATATGAAACTGTAAAAACTCTAGAAGGAAGTGTGGGAAGGACTCTTAATTTTATTGGCCGAGGGAAAGAATTTATAAAGAAGACCCCCCTCCCCCCCCGTCATTTCAGCAACAACAAAAATAAATAAATGGGACTTGATCAAGTTAAAGTGTTTCTGCAAAGCTAAGGATACAATCAACAAAACAAAGAGAGATCCTTCAGAAACGAGAAGATATTTGCTTGCCACAAATCCAACAAAGGGGCTACTAACTGGAGTCTACAAAGAACTCAAGCAAATCAACCAGAAAAGAGCAAACAACTCCATTAAAACCTGGGCAAGAGACGTGAATGAAAACATTTTTCATGAAGACAGACAAATGGCCAATAAACACATGAAAAAATGCTGACCATCCCTAATCACTAGCAAAGTGCAAATCAAGACCACTTTGAGATATTACCTAACCCTACTGAGAATGGCCCACATCACCAAGTCCCAAAGCAACAGATGCTGGCATGGTGTGGAAAAAAGAGAACACTCCTGCAGTGTTGGTACAACCTATTAGAAATAAGTATGGAGCATCTTCAAAGACATAAAAGTAGACTTTCCTTTTGATCCTGCAATACTATTACTAGGTATATACCCAAAGGGGGAGGAAAAATCATTTTACCACAAGGACATTTACTCTTGAATGTTTATAGCAGCCCAATTTACAATCACAAAGATGTGGAAACAACCCAAGTGCCCTTCATCACATGAATGAATTAATAAATTGCAGCATTTGTATACCATGGGATACTATTCAGCCATAAAAAGATGGAGATTTTGTATCTTTTGTAACAACCTGGACAGATTTAGAGAACATTATTCTAAGTGAAGTATCACAAGAATGGAAAAACAAACATTACATGTACTCAGTACTAAATCGAAACTAGTAGATTAAGAAATACATGTTCACAGGAGAGAAAAACTTTAAAATTCAGGCAGAGGGAAGGGGGAAGGAGTTGAATAAGTTCGCATCCAACAAGATTTTGGCATATTTCCTGAGTGAAAGAAACAGCTATAATTAAGACTACAACCTTACAAAAGCAAACTATGGCTTTTTGATGCCCATACCACAGTTGTTATGGTGCCAGTGGGTTCAAACAAAAAATAGCTGGATGTCGTGGCAGACGCCTGTAATCCCAGCTACTTTGGAGGCTGAGGCAAGAGAATCACTTAAGCCCAAGTGTTTGACATTGCTGTGAGCTGTGACACCATAGCACTCTACTGAGGGCGACATAGTGAGACTTTGCCTCAAAAAAAAAAAACAAAAACAAAAACAGAAAACAACGAAAAACCCCAGCAAAGTAGGTAACCTAATCATATGTACCCTATTATTAATCTGAAAAAAATTTTAAAGAAGAAAGTAAGGGTAATACTTTGGGTTGGAAGGAGGGACATTGCATTATGCAAACCATTGTGGTTAAGAATAGAAATTTATAGGCTCGGTGCCTGTGGCTCAAGTGGCTAAGGTGCCAGCCACATACACCTGAGCTGGTGGGTTCGAATCCAGTCTGGGCCTGCCAAACAACAATGATGACTGCAACCAAAAAATAGCCAGGCGTTGTGGTGGGCGCCTGTAGTCCCAGCTACTTGGGAGGTGGAGGCAGGAGAATGGCTTGAGCCTAGGACTTGGAGTTGCTGTGAGCTGTGATGCTACAGCACTCTACCCAGGGTGACAACTTGAGGCTCTGTCTCAAAAAAATAAAAATAAAAATAAAAGAATAGAAATTTATGTAAAATGTAACAATTGGGAAATTATACCCTGAGAGTTTCTGAATATGCAATGACATAATTAAAAGGATGTTACAATGTTTAGCATAAATACCATGCTAAACATGCCATGTCCAAAGGACAATGCTGTCTCTCCTTCCTTTTCCACATTCTACTACCAACCTTACCACTATAGAAATCATATCTTGAATATATTATTTTGAGAAATTGAGGTGAACTATAGGAAGTGAGAGGAGGGATCCTCACAGGTGAGGTGGAGTAGGATAAGCATGTCATATCAAAGCCGTCTCATTTAATCCTCCCTGCAAGCCTGAAAGGAAGGCACTTCTATTGTGTTTTTATTGTGCAGGTGAGAAATTCAGATCCTTGGGGTTTAGTAATCAAAATTAAAAATAAAATCTAGGGTCTCTCTGCCTACAAAGCCCAAGAAATATAAAAGAAGAAGAAGAAGAGGAGGAGGAGGAGGAAGAGAGAGAAGGGGGAGCAGGGGGAGGAGGAGGAGGAGTTGTTTCTTCAACAGTCTTCTCTTTCAAAGATAAGGAACTTAGATGAATTAGGTATGAATTGAGTAAAGAATTATCTTCAATTTGAAATTGCAGAGTATTTGGAAACATAGTTCACTTGCAGGACTTGTCTTCTTATCCTATAAGTTTTAAGGGTCTGAGAAGCTTTTATATTTTTGTTTTGTTTTAGGTTGAGAGAGGCAAGAGTGCAGTAGCATCATCACAGCTCATTACAACCTCAAACTCCCAGGCTCAAGCAATTCTTCTGCCTCGACCTTCCAAGTAGCTGGAACTACAGGCATGCACCACTGTGTCAGGCTCATTTTTCTATTTTTCGTAGACATGGGGCCTCACTCTTGCTAAGGTTGGTCTCAAACTCCTGGCCTCAAGTGACTCTCTCCCCCCTCTGCCTCCTAAAGGGCTGGACTTAGAGGTATCAGCTACCACACCTAGCCCGGGTTCTGAGAAACTTTAAAATGGTCCCAGCTAAGTTAGAGGCTTCTTAATTGGACCATTTGTATCAAAATAGTTACGATGCTGTTAGAATTAATGATTTACTTGCTTTTCTGTCACTGTCCTTGGAATGGGAAATATGTTTCTAACTTCTGTATCCCCGCTGCCTAGTTTAAATGTCTGTATGTAGCAGGTAATCAGTGTTTCTACAACAAATCAATGGATGACAAAAAACTGAATGCAACAATAAAAATTGAAAATAATTTCTATTTAATTTAATGAAGATTTATCAAATATCAATTATTTTCTAGGTAATGTCCACATATTGTGTTTTCTGTACCATAGGATTTGAAAAAAATCTAATTACCATGTTCACAAATAATTCTAAACAAAAGACAGGCTGTAACAAATTCTCTAGTAAATGTATAAACAAAGAATCGTGGGGATAAAAGCAGGGGAGGTGATGGTACTAACTGAGATTCAACACCTGCAGAGCTGACTGGTTTTTTCTAGAACTGACCATTTAAGAGAGGCATCTACTACAAACATTTCTTCAAATGGTTTATGGTCAGTAATATTTATTCTTGAAATTTAGATAGTAAATATCTACAATTTATCCTTGGGGACTCACAGACACAAACAAAATGTTGATAACCTCCACAGTAATCGAAAGCAATTACCTCTTTGCTATCACCCAATTCTCTCCCCTTTTGCAGCTGTTTTCCTTTCAATCAGTTTTTCACATTGCTGCAGTATTACTTTTCTGGAAGCAATTTTCTTACTATCACACCTCTTCCCAAACACTTAAAGCCAAACTTAAATGTCTTCGCCTGCTCTTGAGGCCACCATGACATGACTACCTTTGAGCTTCATTTCCTTTCTGTTCCCCACTTCACCTAGACAGGGCACTGCTGTTCCCTGTGTGGAGCTCCCTTTCCTGCCTCTGTGTTTTTGCTCACAGTAGTATCTCTGCCTGGAATACTGCTGCCTGTTTTTTCTTGTTCAAATTTTACCCATCTTCAAGGCCCAACTGGAAGGAATATTTGCTCTTCTTACATAACTCATCTTCATTTATTTTGCTTTGTAGTCATTTATCTGTATGCTTTCCTTACAAAATTGAGAATCCTTTAAGGCAAAAAACTGCATGTGATTCACTGTTGCATTTAATCAATGCCCAGAAGAGGACCTTTTAGGTACACATGTGGACAAATATCTGCTGGATAAATAATGATGATCGTACACCTAATGAATGAATATAATCTTATTAGCTTTCAAATATTTCAATAATGATAATGTAACTGAATAAAGCATTATACACTTATAAATCAAATATTCATTGTGGCATAAAATCAACCTATACTTGCATTTCTTCCAAGACAAATGCAATCATAATGTTAGATTTGGATGAAAACTAGCGTTCATATTGAGGAAGGCACTATGCTAAGTGCTGAAGATTCAAGGAGGCGCAAAGCAGAGCTCCTGTAATCCTGGAGTTTGCAGATATAGCTCGGGTAAATAAGGCATGCCCAGGAAACATTCCCTAACAATAAACAGGAACATATGCTAAGCCACACTGCAGCAGTATATTCAGTGAGGGTTTCTGGAAGCAAATGTCTGGGGAATTACCATGAGATGGTTACAGCTTAGAGATGCAAACTTTTAGATAAACCTGGCTTTGAACCCTGATTCTGTGTAGCTATATGTCCTGGGAAAAACTAGCTAATTTTTCTGTAACTTAATTTTCTAATCTGTGATTTAAGATAATTAAAATACTACCTACTTCATAGGATTTTTGTGCAGATTGAATAAAATTGTATATAACATATAATTCTATCTATTAAATTACTTATCTGTAAAGCAACATGTTTGGAACATAGGAAAATGCTATAAAATAAATATTTTTATCATTATTTATGTTCAAAGAAGATTAGGGAAGGGTTCCTGGAGAAGACACCGCTTGGGTAGAACTATGAAGGATAAGAGGCTTATGTGGGATGAGAAAGGCACAGAATAGAGTCCTGGAGAGATTGAATTAGAAAAGTAGAAATTCAGCTGGTAGCAGTCTTCTTACTTTCTGATATACTTCCAAAAAACAAAGTGCTTTTAGTTCAGGAAGGTTAAGGAAATGTAAGAGAATGCCTGAAATTATTCTTCTTATATGACTGGTAATGTATTTAAAGGTGGCTTGAGCTGTGGCACAGGACTTTTAACAAGAGCAATGGACATCAGAAAATGGATATCAGTAGAATGAGTGTATCTTTTTATAGAAGAAATCCATAGTGTTAAAGAGCCCTCAGATCTTGCAGGCTGACATGATCTGATATAAAGTGCTGAGGTTGAGTCGCAGAGTCACAGTCCAAGGGACTTAGCTAACCTATCACTTCTGCCTCTTTGCTCTAGACTTCAGGGAGTTCTAAGTCTTCTTTCAGGACAGGAGCCCATGGGGAAACATGACGTTTACCCTTGTACCTTGGAGCCCTTTGGACAAATAAAGACTCTTGCATTGAGAGGTGTTTCTGACGATAGAGGAGTAGTCTGCTCCCTTATTTTTTAGGAGGCAAAGGATGAGGATGCAGAATGAGGCTTCTTTTGAGCACCTGGGCCTTTGGGTCAGAGGTGTAGTGTGCTACACAATAATGAAGCCTAGGCTTTGTATCAGTCATGGGTGATTCCAATGTCATCTTGCCTCACTACCCAGATATCAAAGATCAAGGCAGAAGGAATGGGCTGGAGTGGTTTAAGAGCACCATCTATGCATCAGACTACCTGGATTCAAATTGCCATATAAGGCTTGTTTAGGGTGGAGAGGTTTCCTGAAACACAGGACTTCAATGCTGAAACTGGGACAGTATTAGACAAACTGGTATAGTTGTGTGTCCTTGAGAAAGTTAATCTTTTATGACTCAATTTCTCCTTCTATAAAATGACAATTATATTACAGGCTGTCCCCAGGTTACAAATGTGATAGGGTCTGTAAGTTCTTAAGTTGAATCTGCATGTGAGTTGGAACAGGTGCATTTACCCATTGCCTGTAATAGCCTACTTCATAAGTATAAGTCGTACATCAGCTGGATATTTTGTTCATATCTTGGGGACTTACTGTAATACCTTCCGTTCAGAAGTGCAAGTTGCATGTAAGTGGGATGTTTGTAACTCAGGGACAGCCTGTATGTACTTTTTTTTTCCTATTTTTTTTTTTGTTTGTTTGTTTTGTTTGTTTATTTTTGGAGGCAGGATCTTACTCTGGTCAGGCTGGATTGCAGAGACACAAACTCACTGTAATTTTCTACTCTCGGACTCAAGTGATTCTCCTGCCTCATCTACCTAGGTAGATAGGACTATAAGCATGTATCATTACACCCAGCTAATGTTTGCATTTTTTTTTGTAGGGACTGGATCTTGTTATGTTGCGCAGGCTAGTCATAAGAACTCTTGGCCTCAAGCTATCCTCCTGTACAGGCCTCCCCAAACACTGGGATTACAGACATGGGTGATTGTGTCCAACCTACCATTTAGGTCTGTTGCACAGTGTTTTTTACCCCCTAAGTGTATATATTAGTTTGCTGTGGTTGCTATAAAAAATTCTGACTAACTTGGTGGTTTAAAACAATAGAAATGTATTTGCTCACAGTTTTGGAAGCCAGAAGTCCTAAATCATCTTCTCTGGGTGATGAAAATCAGGGTGTTAGCAGGTATATACACCTTTGGGAGGTGCTCAGAGAGAATATTTTCTTGCCTCTTCCAATTTCTGGAGTTTTCTGGCATTCCTTTGCTTGTGGACACACAACCCCTATCCCTGCCTCCACTTTCACATTGCCTTTCTCTTTTCTATATGTGGAATAATCTCTCTCTGTCTCTCTTTTATAAGGATACTTGTGCTTGCTTTTAGGACTCTGGGTAATTATCTGGATAATTCAGGATGAGCTCTCCATCTCAAGATTCTTAATTTTATTATATTTTTAAAAAAGCTTTTTCTAGATAAGGTAAAATTTACAAGCTCCTGCAATGAGGATATGATAAATTTACAGGCCACTGTTCAGCCTACAATAATACACTATTATCTTTCCTTACCTTTCTGATCTTTATCTGTTTTTATTTATAAAATAAAATAAGCACACATATGTACTTTGTGATCTTATTGTGGTGACCAGATTAAATAAGAGCTGAGTGCATAGTAGGTGCTTGCAGTACATTGCACTTTCTTCCTTATTCCTTTTTCTTTCTCTAATATAGCAATATACATGCTCACGTAATCTTTGTTGAGGAGAAGTGAAACTGGGATTTATATGCCTCAGCTATTACATGTTGAAATTTCCTTAGATACTGGTTGTTTATAGTGCTTGGTGAGACCATAGTGATAGAGACAATAATTTCCAAAACAACTTTTTTCAAGAACCTCTGGTTGCATTTTGATAGAAGTCAGATACCCTGCAGGCAGTTATGGCTGGGGTCAAAAGGAGAAGGACAACAGAATAAAACAGCCACAAAAACGTAAACATGTTTAGTTGAGATAAATGTAGCCAGTTGGGACCTTTTAGTTATTCTATTCTGACTATAAGTTATCTGAGGTAGAAGGAGAAATCCTTGAATTAGAGCATGTACGTAGTTGAGGCAACAGTATCCCTAATTGAACTAACCTCATTAGGATGATAACCCCTAGTGCCCTCCGCACCCTCCAACCCTCCCACCTCCCACATTATGATTGATTGCAAATACTATGACAACTGTAGGAAATTATCCTGTAACAGCCAAAAGACAGAAAAACTCTCACTTTTGGAAACTCCCCACCTCTTCCCAGGAAAACTCATGAATATTCCACCCCCAGCTTAGCTTACTATTAGAATTAGTATAAAAAGGAAACACTTCAACCCCTGCAGGCTGCTGCCTCTTTTGGAGCAGTCTGCGCTCCATCATCTTTGAGAGTGTACTATGCTTTCTGTACTCCATCTTTAATAAATGTCTTTGGTTCACCTGTCACCCTGCATTTGAATTCTTTCTCCTGCAGAGGTCAAGAACTCTCCCTGCTATCACTGGTTGTGGTCTGCGTCGCTATCAGCTTGACTCACTGCTATGGAGTTATTCCTTGTCACTCCATACATCTGTGTATTCCTTCCTTTGGAATTAGTTTCATTTTTCTTGAAGTCATCAAGACAAAGTCTAGAGAAGGAAAAAAGCCAAATTATTTACTTCCCATTGAGTTTTCACTGACCCTGAGCTGAAGAGTGTCACAAAGAGTGTATGGCCAGCTATGAAACCCCATACAGTATATGATGTCTACTGGGTGTTTTAATTTTCTAAGAGTCCTCCTTCTCTGCTTTGGGAGAATATAAGAGATAATTTTTATGGTCTCCCTAGCATCCACAACCTCTCAATCTCCCCAACAATAGTATGTTAGTTTCCTACAGCTGTCATAACAAACTACCACATACGGAATGGCTTAAACAAGAGTAATTTATTTTTCACAGTTCTACAGACTGTAATTATTAGGGTCAAGCACCTTCTGAAACTTGTAGGAGAAAATTCTTTCTTGCCTCTTCTAGCTTCTTGTGTTTGAAAGCAATCCTTGTTATTCATTGGCTTGTACATTCATCACTCCCATTTCTGCTTGTTTTCATATGGCCATCTTTTCTGTGTCCAAATTTTTCTATTCTTATAGTAACTCAAGTCACACTGAATTAGGTCTATTCTGATGACCTCATCTTAACTTGATGACTTATGCAAAGAACTTATTTACAATTAAGGTCATATTCACAGGTACTGGGGGTCAGAGCATCAGCATGAATTGTTTTTGAGATATAATTCATCCTACAAGTGGCTTGATTTTCTTTTGAAAAACCATCATTCTCTCAATCTCAGATATAAATTTTGAATAAAATTGAATTGAATCCTTCCTTAATGGAAGGACTTTGACTGATGTAGTCAAAGAATCCTGTCTTATCTCCTTGGCCACTCTGCATGGCTCTGATAATGCATATATTTTTAGTCAAAACATTGAGATATTCAGAGAATTTTGTAAGAGTTCTTGGAAAAATGTTTGTTTTTTTTTGTTTGTTTTGTTTTGTTTTTCTTCTTTCCTTTTCTTTTTTTTTTTCTTTCAAGACTAAGTATGATAAAGATTTAAAATTTGGGTATAAAAAAATCCCCCGGACTATCATCACAGGAATCAGAAAATGGATAAAGTCAACATAGAGAAGAATAATACTAAGAGATATAGTACTATACTCTGATGACTGTGTGCACTGACCAGTTAGCACCTAAGACTATCCCAATTATAGACTTTTCTATATCTGAGAATAAAAAAAAAAAAAGTTTGTCTGTTTTTTTCACTTAAGTCAGTGTGTTGGAGTTTCTGTTCCTCTGAGGTAAGTATACTGACTCTATTATGCTGTATTTGGAGAGGCAGCCCTCACATCTTCTGCAGGTATCTGAGAAATAGTAACAGTTAGAATGGATTGAATGGTTACTCTGTGTCCAATTTAGATTAGTTCTTTAATTGTAACAACCTTTTTTTTTTTTTGCTTTACAAAATAGGCCTGAATATGTCTGCAGCTTCTAAACACACACAGGCTTTGGACAGCAATTCCTAATTTAGTGTACAATTTTTCCTACAGATTCCATGAAAAGCAAATAAACTAACCAGAGAAGCAGACCAAATAATGTTTGTAAATAATTTACTTTCTTTTTCTTTTCTTTTTTTTTTTTTAATATCAAGTTAACAGGGGGGTACACATTTTTTATTTTTATTTTTACACATACATGTGTTAAGTAGGTTTCCTTTTATTTATTTATTTATTTATTTTTTGCCTTCACAAAATTATAAAGACTTAAAGTTTAATAACAATAACAATGTTTAAGATAAGGACTAGAAACAAAAACCTCGTAAAGAATGAACGAACATAAATACATTCAGAAAAGGAATCAGACTGTTCGAATCCTGGGTGGAGGAGGGCAGAAACTGGAGCTGCTGCAAGCCGCACGATAGCCGTCAGTCTGGCCAGATTAAATTCTATAAATTGATGATATATTGTTGCTTTTAAAAATGTTATGGGACAAGATAAACTACTAATCTAGAGAATTGCCAATCTCAAGGAAATCTGGAAGCCTCCTCAGTATAAAGCTTCAAAATACTAGGTACTGGGAGAACTGGATAGCCACATGCAAAAGACTGAAACTGGACCCGCACCTTCTCCACTTACAAAAATTGGTTCAAGAAGGATAAAAGACCGCAATCTAAGGCATACAACAATAAAAATCCTCCAAGAAAGTGTGAGGAAAACACTTGCAGCTGTCAGCCTGGGGAAAGACTTCCATAGGAAGTCTTCCCGTGGGGATTGCAACAATAACAAAAATAAGCAAATGGGACTTAATTAAACTGAAAAGCCTCTGTACAGCTAAGGAGACAACAACCAAAGCAAATAGACAACCTACACAATGGGAAAGGATATTTGCATATTTTGAATCAGACAAAAGCTTGGTAAGTAGGATCTACAGAGAACTCAAATTAATCAACATAAAAAAAGCCACCAATCCCCTATATCACTGGACAAGAGAGATGAATAGAACCTTCTCTAAAGAAGACAGATGAATGGCTAACAAACAAATGAAAAAATGCTCATTGTCCCTAATTATTAGAGAAATGCGAATCAAAACCACCCTGAGATATCAACTAACCCCAGTGAGAATGACCCATATCACAAAATCTCAAAACTGCAGATGCTGGCATGGATGTGGAGAGAAGGGAACACTTTTACACTGCTGGTGGGACTGTAAACCAATACAACCTTTTTGGAAGGAAGTATGGAGAAACCTCAAATATCTCAAACTAGACCTCCCATTTGATTCTGTAATCCCATTACTGGGCATCTACCCAGAAGGAAAAAAATCCTTTTATCATAAGGACACTTGCACTGGACTATTATCACAGCTCAATTTACAATTACCAAAACGTGGAAACAGCCTAAATGTCCACCAACCCAGGAATGGATTAACAAGCTGTAGTATATGTAGACCATGGAATAATATTTAGCTATTAAAAAAAATGAAGACTTTACATCTTTTGTATTAACCTGAATGGAAGTGGAACACATTATTCTTAGTAAAGAATCACAAGAATGGAGAAGCAAGAATCCTGTGTACTCAATTCTAATATGAGCACAGTTAATGACCTAGTACACAGTGGGGGGTGAGGGAAGAGGAGAGCAGAGAAAGGGAAGGAGGGAGGGAAGGGGGGGGTGACAGTATGTGGCATACCTTTTGGGGCTGGGACACAATTATAAGAGGGTCTCTAGCTAACAAATGCAATCAATGTAACCTTGTTCTTTGTACCTTCAATGAATCCGCAACAATTAAAAAAATGTATAGACTCTTAAAAAAAAAAAACTGGGGTGAAAATTTTGGGCACCACCTTAAAATTCTGGTCTCTATTCTCTCACCTCCATCTATAACAGAAATGTGGGAAGCCTCCCAAAGAGAACAGAAGATGAATCTGCCATTCCTCATTCAGATGCTAGGGGAAAACACATGGTAACCTACATAAAGTATTATGAGATTAAAAGACCTGGAAGATTATTAAGGACTTTTAAATTGAAAAAGACTTGAAGGTCACTCCTGCCTAAAAGTATTATCTGCATGGATGTGGTTAAATTGGGCAGAAACCACCTCGCAAAATGGTTATTATAGTTAGTTGCAGTTCATTAGGACTGTTCTGTGAATAATTCTATTAATGTTTCTGTACGTCCATTGCTTGTCGGTTAGTCCCACTAAATCCAGCCTGCCGTAGTAACAAATCTTTTGGCAAAAATATATTTGAACTACAAGTATTTAGATTCAACATAAATTGATTAGCCTGAATTTAAACAGGATTCTTAATTGTAAATCTGTTTACAATAGTTATTAGTTAAAATAGGCTTGTTTTTCATTAGAAGAGCATTTCCCTGAAAGACTGACCTTAAATTACTTTTTTAATTTTTTTATTTATCTGGAGTCCGCTTGGGAGAATGGGAGGTAAATAAGCACATTGTGTTATTGAGTAATTTTTATCTTTTGTTTATATTAAGTAGGCACAGCAAGCCTATCATTATCGCAAAGAAAATTGCACTATTCTTTTGCTAACTTTGAGCACTGAAACAGAAACTAATGTAAGCTTTTTAACGATGACAGTCAACTATATATTTCCAAATAAAATTGATTGGTCATTTAGATTTTTTTTTCAATTATTAACTACAGTCATCTTTTTTCTGTTTTGATTTTATTTCTACTATTCTGTGTGGGAAGAAACCATTAGGAGTTGAAGGAGTTTGATTTTACAAAGAAAGTTAAAAATTAATATCAATCATTTTTCAGTGGGCTCAATCCACTGAAATGTAATTGCAGATTTCCAGTTTTCCTATATGCATATCATGCTGACATCTTTTCTTGACACTGACATTGCCACAAAGGCTCTATGCCTGTCTCCCTCTTTCTGACTTCCTCATCTCCCATCTAACTCTGCCAAGGCTGTAGTTTACTCACCTATTTTTAGCTGACTGTAATAGCTACTACTGAAGACTCGGGTGTTTGTGTAATAGCTTCTCTGAGCCTCTCTGACTCCTGTGAGAGAGTGTTCATCAGAATACTATTTCTTCTTGCCCCAGGAATCACTGGGAGAGGACTGAGTGTGATGATAAAAATACCTTTTTGGGCTCAGCACCCATAGCACAGTGGTTATGGTGCTGGCCAAATGCACCCAGGATGGTGGGTTGGAACCTGGCTGGGGCCTGCTAAAATAACAATGACAACTGCAAAAAAAAAAATATCCAGGCATTGTGGTGGGTGTCTGTAGTCCCAGCTACTTGGGAGGCTGAAGCAAGAGAATTGCTTAAACCCAAGAGTTTGAGGTTGCTATGAGCTGTGATGTTACAGCACTCTACTGAGGGTGACATAGTGGGACTCTGTCTCAAAAAAAAAAAGTAGCCTTTTGATGATGATGATGATGATTTTGCCCTATTCACGCTCCCAGCATACTTGTAGGTGAGTCTCTAAAACCCAAGGCTTTTTTGAGCAGGTGCCTAAAATTCTCTTTACTTGTTGTGAATCTGTTCTCCCCAGGCCACTCCCACCCCCAATTCATCCCTATCAATATTCTTGCTTCAGCAGTTCAAACTTTAAAACCTGTCTCTGACCTATTTTGACTCTTTGAAAGCTTTTGATCAGCTCTCTTTAAAAGCTGACTTATTTCACTCAGGCTCATACCTAAATGTCTGTCTCAGGTAGAAACCCAGGCTCTGAACTGATTCCATGGAATTAACCACTTGCTATGGGCAAGGACACCTCTAATTCCTGAAAGAAAAGAGAATAGGAGTCAAAAAACAAGACAGATGGTTGGGGGGTAACACTTTCAAATTAATTGGCATAACTCAAATGTCTACCCAATAAGTCTCCGATGGAATACAATGCAATTTGTTAGAGACTGAAGTCATTCTTTAGGCATGCCTAGTAAAAGAGCTATAACACCAGCAGGGAAAAAGTACCTTTTCAGTGAGAGCTCCCCTAGTAAATACAGCAATTTTTGTCTTGAGAGACTACAGGAGAATTTGACTTTAACAGTCATGGTATTAGTATTTGCAGAGTTTGGGGCTTTAGCTGTATTCCTCCGCTAGCTCAGGTGTAAGCTCACTTCAGTCACTGCCTAACTTACATTAGTTCCCTTGGAAAAGGTTCAGAGACTGAAATTTGCAAGCAGAAGATTTATTGAGGGCTGCTTCCAGGAGATACATCTGAGAGATTGGGCAGAGGAGAAACTGACCCATAATGAAGTAACTGATAAGGCGTCAGTCAATTGTGTGTTGAGCTCTGGGTTTAGGATGGCTCTTTAGAGTTTTCCCAAATTGAGACAAAGGGCAGGGACCTTGTATCTCCAATTCATCTAGTTCCACAGTACCCATTAGACTCCAATTTCATGGAAAGAAACAGCGCGCAGATAACTACAGTAACAATACTTAAACTATCATTAAGCAGCTTCTCAACTTGTTAAAAATTATGTGTCACTAGCTATCACTAAGTACCCATGCTATGGCCAGCTTCTTAGAAGACAGAATTCACCCCAGTTGGCTCAAATGAAGAGATTTCTATTAAAGTACCACTTCCAAGGTATGGACAGATTAGGGGACAAATAGAGATGATGAAGTACCTGGATCTAGCAAAAGTAAGATGCAGTTAACTCCCTGGCTTTAAAAGGACAAGGGGTAGAAGGAGAGTCACTGAAGCCAGTGAGAGCTGTTCCCCATCGGCAGGAGCTACGGTTCTGGAGATAGACAGCTAGTGACAGGAAGGGGATGTCACCCATGGTCACATGCTGGTCCTCCTATAGACAAATAAGTCTGAGAGATGCAACACACAAGGGTCAGTCTTCTAGGGAGAAAAATAGAGGCCAAGAAAAGCAAAGAATAGATAGACCTGGCAAATGAAAAATAACCTGCATAGTTCCCAAACAAAACATAGACTGCTCTTTTATCCATAAAGCAAACCATTTTCTCTAACATATTGGACAAGTAATCCCCAAGTAAAATACTTAATTAAGAGATTCCACCAGCCAAGATTCCCAGGTCTCAAGACAGAAGAACATCATCTACTCATTTTATTTTTATATAGTACTTTCCTTTTTAGAATAAGCCCTTGGTAATGGTGAAAGAAAAAAATGTTTCCAATTGCTAATCCTATGTTGTAACCACCAGTTCATTTTGCTTGTTGGGCAGAATCCACACAAAAAAATGCTGTTTTTGAGAACACGGCAATTAGAGATATGAGAGGAACCAACAGGAGAATAACTGGAAAAAAAAAATTATTACTGAATGTTCAGTGTGGAATATGTGGCTGTTGCTGTACAATACTCATAAAGTGATAGCCCCAAAGTTAAACCTTATACAATTTTTTTCCCAAATTTACCACGTAAGGGACAAATTACCAGCACAGTTCTGAATAATATTATTGTAGCTATTAGTCTTTGTGTGCATAATTCCCCATCTATGATGTTTACAATTTTCTCCTTAGTGTTTCTTTGAAAAGTGGCACAACTACATTATTTTTATTATGCTATGGCTTATATAGATAATTAAACAAATAAATATGCTCTTCCACAATTCATTTTAAATGTTCCTAATCTTTACAAAACTCCCTCATCTTTGGAAGAATAAAGCCATTCGGAGTACCTGCAATTTTTACTTTCAAAGCATCACCTAGAAGATTTATAGAGCTCATCAACATAAGACATAACCAGTTTTTCTCTTCCAACGGCATCATTAGAAATTAAACCATTGCAAAATGATAACCAACTCACAACATTTTGCATGGGAGTGGTAAAAATGATATATTTTCAAATCAGAGAGATTAAAAATATATTTCTCTTAACTTACTGACTTCATTATTGAAGCAGGCAATAGTTGAGTTCATTTCACTGTTTAATATATTACCAGGATAAGTTAAAAAAATTCAAAATTTTAGGTGTATTAACACGCACTGTTTTTGAGGTGCTAAATTTAGGGAAAACTCAAATTTACCTACAGCATCAAACTTCCCAAAGTATCTAGATTTTATTTTTACACAATAGAATTTAAGATAATCTTGAGAAATAGATTTATTTTTCCAGTAAAGAAATTGAGTCTCAAAAATATTAAAGGGCTTTTCAAAGTCTTACAGCTGGTTTCTGCCAGAGGCAGAATTATAATAGTCAGTCTCCTAAATATCACCCCGGTCCCATTTCTCCTGTTCAGCTTGTCTTCTCCAAGGGCCTTTATAGTTTATCTTCTAATAATCATTTTTGAGCCTCTATGCTAAGTACTCCTTGAAGTGTTGGGGACCGAGGGATGAGCAAGACATGGTCTCAGCTCTTATAGAAGCTCACAATTTAGTGAGAGAGACAGTGGTGTAGAGGAATAGTTGCTGTTTGTTGATCATGTTTAGAGAACATGGGATAGGATGTGTTTAGCTGTCTCCCTGTCTGTGAAGGTTTGATTATCTCATCTGCAACCACCACAGTCGCTGGAGACTTTAAACACCAAGTCCCCGTCCTTAGCTGGCCTGGGGTTCCTGGTTTCTTATGTGCTATTCGGTAGATTTTCTGCGTTTTCCTGCTGTCCCCATCAGTCTCGTTTTTCCTGCTGCTACTGCCTCATGCAGTATCACTTTTTTTGCCTCATCTGATTTTGAAAGTTCTAAACCATCTGCGGCTCTAGGAGTGCAAGCTGCTTTCCTGAGGAAGAGAGGATGCTGTACTTGTAAAAGTTACTGCTGCTCTTCATTACGCTTCACAAAGGATTACTTTGCTCTTTATGCTCTGCTTTACCCCCAATTTCTAACTTGCCCAACTCCAAACTGGAGAATAAACGTTCAACTAAACCGCCTGAGAGTTACATCTCACTAACTCAATGCAAAAGACCATATTTACCTTCATAAATATGACATACCCACCATGTCAAAGATATATACACCAAATACACGAAGTATAACTCCTTTTCTTTCCATTTTCATATGAAAACTCATAAACAGAAAAAGCAATGGGAGTGTTATAAAAGAAAGAAATATCTTACGACTGTTTATATAAGGTTATGGAGTCGACTATGAGCAGAACCACTGTGCTAAGGTCTATTTCTTTGATAACAATCAGCCGGAACCCAGGATCAAGTCTAAGACTCTGAATGCTCTCTCCCTCAGTAAGGTGTTTTTTCTTTCAGGGATATTCCACTTGCCCCACATCTACTAAGAGATTTCAAAATAACTTAATTTCTTCTTCTCCTCCTTCTTCCTTCTCCTTCCTTCTTCCTTCTTCCTCTTCCTTCCTCCTTCCTTCTCCTTCTCCTCCTCCTTTTTTTTATTTGGTAGAGACAGAGTCTTACTTTGTCACCCTCAGTAGAGTGCTGTGGCATCACAGCTCACAGCAACCTTCACCTCCTGGGCTTAGGCGATTCTCTTGCCTCAGCCTCTCGTGTAGTTGGGACTACAGGTGCCTACCAGAACGCCTGGCTATTTTTTTGTTGTACTTTGGCCAGGGCCACATTTGAACCCACCACCCTCAGTATATGGGGCCACCACCCCTCTTTCTTCTTCTTAAGTTTGTTGTCTTAGAACTGATGGTTGGAGGCCAAACACGTTCCCAGCTTCTCTAGTGAATTCCTCATATTCTCACCCAGCAGGAATCACAAATTGGCACAGAGACTACGACAGCCACTGATAGTATGCTGGCAGAAAATGTAAAAAACAAACAAACAAAACAAAAATTTTCTTTTGTAATGTCTGGGCACAGAACTGGAGTAGATGCTACCTTCTCTTCTACTACAACAGTCAAATATTATCTTTGAACAAGTATTCTTTGACCTGTGTTCTTGTGCAACTTGGTAAGTAGACAAGATAACGTTTACATTGCCTACCATTCCCAGCTGAGTACTTTCTGCTTTACTCCCAGTATATGATTAACATTTGTCCTAAAAATTCAGACAAATGCCTCTGAAAAGTTTCACTTTTCTGTCTCTCAATAGGATATGGTTATGGACACCCTGCTATAGGGATATTTACTGATGACATTGAAAAATCTATCATGTAAGTTTCTCCCTAGTCATTATATGTACCTTAAAGAGATATGTGCATTTTTTTTTTTTTTTGGTAGAAGAGTAAAATTTTTGCTTAATTTAAGCATTATATCTAATTAAAAAATGTGAAAGATACACTTTAAGAAACTTATTATAAATAATGCTACTTTTGAGCCTACAGGAGAATCGTGCCCATTTGAAATGGCAGGCACTGGAGCTTACCTGAGAAAGCTGCTGTCTCTTACTGCTGCAGACACATGTGACAGGAATCCTAAGAGGTGATGTGCCAGTTTAATGATGATCAGGCTAGTTTTTCTTTTCCTCATTGAAGACTAAATGTAAATAGTTGGTCTATGACTTCTCATTTCTCAATGCTCTTTTCCACTGGGGATGAGTGTCTCAGAAGTCCCATCTGTGCCCTGATTTCATTACTGCCACGTATATCCCTCACAAACATGAAGCACATAGTCCTATTTGATTTATCAAGGGAGAAAGCAGAGGCTTTTTGGACATGAGTGAACTTTCTATGAAGATTGTATGGTTTATTGTATATACAGAGGGACAAAAGCCTATTATTTAACTGCATTTCAACTTGTTAATAGGTTAAGCAATTAGTTAGACGTGAACAGGGATGCAGTTAGCTATCTTGGACTGGCTTGGGTCAGGCTGGGCTGAATTCTCATGGGAATGGGGCTAAGAAGACCCTGCAGGTGTGGGATCTTTAAGGAGGGTTGCCTTGAGACAGAGGCTAATTGATGTCCCAGGGACTTTCTGACATGGACAGAGAGATGTGCTCATACTGACTTGGGTTGTTATGGGAACAGCCTGATTAGGACCTTAGGGAGGGGGCTCCTAAGAAAGAAGAGATGAAGGCCTCCAAGGACCGACCAATCAGAGAGAGGTAGAGAAACCACAAAGTAGAGATACTGCCAAGGCCTAGATACAGGGTCTTTGGAGAATGCAGACAGTTGAGGTGACAGAGTCCCTAAATAAACTATCTTCATTAACATAGTAAAAATCAAACCCACTAGTGCCATGATGATTTGCTTTACAAGGATAGAAAATGGGAGGGTTCCCAATCCTAGCAACTCTCCCCTTTTTCCAAGAAAAAGCATGACTATTCCACCCTCTCATTTAGCATAAAATTAGGTAATAGGCTTAAAAGGAGAAATCTTGTCAAACTCACCTCCACTCGTGAGGGCTGACCCACTCCTTCTCTGGAACCTACTATGCTGTCAACTGGTACTAGGAACTATTCTTTGGTACTCAGAACCAAGAACTTGGGAACACAGGGACTTGACATCTGGTTCCTCCACATCTAACAAACTTTTTCCTCATTTTCCTTTAAATACCATTTTATGATTATTTCCCTCCACTTCTCTCGCTTTATACCTTTGGCCTAATTTAACTATGTTTACTTTTTGACCAAAGTCCCCTTTAATGCTTAAATGCAAAATCAATGTTTGATGACAGATACTTTGTGTTCATCTAATATGTGAATTATATTCCTCTTTGCCTTTTTAATAGATGAGCTATTTGCCTTCTGGAGCCTCTTCATTTCCTGTTTTGTCCACCAGTATTCTCATTTCTTTCTTCTTTGGTTTCTTGCCTTCCTGAAAGTAGAAAAATTTTGTGAAGTTGTATTTAGCTTTACTTTGTAATCTCTCTCTCTGCCATCAGTTGGAATTTTGATTGTTCTGAAAATACGTGTATATCTTTACTTATAAGTTTTGTAAAATCAAAGAAAGTTATTTATTTCCCTTCTAATTTCGTATGTCCCCTTTGTTTTTCTTCCATAAGCAGTTGTTACTACATAGGTTAGAAATTTTAAATGCAATGGCCATTATATAATTATTTCTTATGAAATCTGAAATGCATCTATTTTAATTTTTCATCATAAGGCAGAGCAGGAAAGAAAATATGCTTGACTTTTAAAAAATAACTAATTCATATACGTAAGTGGTATTAGGTAGGGGGAGGAATACTGGATGTCAGGAACTCTGGCCTCGAATCATGGTTTTGCTGTAAATAAGCTTGAGAAGCCATGTGGCACTGGGCAAGTTACATTCGCTTGAGTCTGTCTCTTTTTTTGAGTAAATTGGATTTTGGTTATTTTTATTTTTATGATTTTATATGAGAAAAAGCCTTTTAATTTTACTTTAATGTAGGATTGAGGATAAGACAGGGGAAAGAAAAAGTGAATTTTCTTGAAAATAACGTTAAACTGTAAGTCATCTAAACGCTTTGATTGAGATGCCACTTCACTGACGATTATATTTTGAATGAAGAAATAGACTATAACGCCATAAGGTCTAGTTCTTTTCTCTGTCACTTTATTCTCTACATTTCAAATGTGAATAAAAATCTATTATATCATTAGAGAAGGTCAGGGAAAAAAATTAGTAAAAATCCTTAGCTGCATGTGGGGAATCAGGAGTAACTAAATAATGGTGTATTTCTCCCATTAAAATTGCCTCCATAACCTTCACCAGAAATAGCATTTGAGACTAGAAGAGAATTAATGTTCAGTAATTGTTGGATCCTTATTTAAATGTGACTTTCAAATATCTTTCCCAAGAGGAGCACTTAAAAAGATCAATCAAAGCAATAGTGCTAATAATCTGCCATGGGACCAGGGCAGTAGGTTAAGAAACTCACCTTCCATTAATAAAGTGAAGGATTTACAAAATGTTGGGAATGTACCTGAGCCTACTAGTCATTTTGAGAAGAGTGGTCTAGTTGGAGGTTGCTGTGAGCTGTGATGCCATGGCACTCTACCCAAGGCGATAGCTTGAGGCTCTGTCTCAAAAGAAAAAGAGAAGAGTGATCTATCCATGAATGAAGTGATCTTGGAATTATCAAGCATCTAGCCAAATGGAGGAGAAAACAATAACCCGCCTTTGTGGTGGGCTCTGATCTTAATTAGGAATCACAATAATCAGACCTTATCTTTTCAGAATCAACATGTTTTCCAGAGGCGCAATCATCTTTAGCAGTGAGCTGGAACAAGACGATTTGATCACAATATCTAAAATGAGGAAGCTTTTTTTTTTTCCTTTTGGTTAATCTATTACTAACAGATGTGTAGAAGAATAAATTCCGACTTTGCAGAAATTACCTTACATAGGTTATGAAAAATATATAGAATATCTGTAATCCTAGCCCTTTGGGAAGCTGAGGCAGATGGATTGCTTGAGCTAAGAGTTCAAGACAAGCCTGAGCAAATCTACTAAAAATAGACAAACTAGCCAGGTATAGTGGCACATGCTTATAGTTCCAGCAACTCAAGAGGCCCAAGCAAAATGATTGCTCAAGCTCAAGAGTTTGAAGTTGCTGTGAGCTATGACACTATAACATTGTACCCAGGATAGCAGAGTCAGACTGTGTCTCCAAAAAGAAAACAAAAACATGTATACATATATAAATACATATATATACACACATACAGGGTAGACATAAAGTTAATGTGTAATTTATTATATCAAACTATATATTTCATATATATATAAATATTTCATATTTCATATATATATATAGACAGAGAGAGAGAATAGAGTTAAAACTAAGTTCAACTAAGTTCAACAATATTATTCTGAAAGTTATTTGTAAATAAATCACCTGTAAAACTTTGGTCATTAAGGAAAAGGTGTATAGCAAAATCTGAATGAACAAAATAACCTCAGCTGCGCCTCTTTTCCATCCTAAGCATTATGCTGCTTTGTCAGGAGTCTCCACTCTCCCTCCCTGAGTCTCCCAGTTACCGTGTCATCTGCAGTTTCCTTAGACTCTTTAAGAACACAAAGAGACTTTAACAGGAAGGAGCGGAGAAACCTAAGGTCAGTCAGGTCTTTTAAATGTTGCAGAGAGATCAGATCAGTGTCAAACTAGCGGATAAGAGTAACACAAGTGACACCTGCGACCACAAAAAATGATCTCAATCGTCTAATGAGGCAGTGTGGCCATGATGATAAAGGTGTCTCTGAGGAAGGAGTCAGTGGGATCTGCAGAAGTGGTTTCCTATGTCAATTTAAACTGGCTCATGTTCACGCAAAATCAATTCACACTTCTGAAGAGCCTGCCTTTGTGGCGGGCTCTTTTCTTAATTAGGAATCACAAAGCTCCTTCTACTTTTTGTCAGATATGTCTAAGTAGAATCTCGCCAAGTTTAGGGATTTTAATGTTAAAAAGATGGCTTCAGACCACCTTAATTTCTTTTATTTTTCCCACGGTCAGACTTTTGCCTGCTATCTGTGGACTGACAAAGACTCTCTTGTTGACCAAACTGGAGTCAGGTTCTTTTGAGTCCTCTTTCTGATGAGGCCCTAGCATGGCTGCACTTAGTTCAGTTTTAGTACGAATCCTGCTGAATCAGTTTAATTACAATTTCCCTACTCTCAGATCACATTTTTTTTTTTTTTTTCAGATCACATTTTTTTATCCCTCTCTCTCAAAATCACCCTGGCCTTTCTTAGCAAGAATCCTATTAAGCAGGACTAGCAAGAATCCTCCTATCCTTGATATTATTTCTTACTAATTTTTCATTCACTGACTTCCACCAAGCTCCTTGACTATAAATCTCCACTTGTCCTTGTTGAATTTGTATTTGAGCCTGATCTCTCCCTCCTACTGCCAAATCTCCATTGAAGTCCCCTTCTTGAGCAAAGCTTTCTTTACCTTTTTTTAACAAGTGTCTGAATAAGTTCTATTTAACACTACCAAGGCAGAAATGGAGTTAAGTATGTATAAGAGGTTCATACCCTTGCCTGAACAAGATAAGAAGTTTTACCCTTGACCTTACAAAATGTTGAAATTCTTTAATGTGTCAGACCAACACTAGAAACTTAGATGAGCAGCTCTTATATCTATAAAAAATATGTCCTTATATAAAAGGTGACAATTTTGAACTTTTACTAATCCCTGTGCTTCTGGAAAACAGTGAAGGTTAAAGAAATCAGGAATCTCCTCCAGGGGAAAAAAACTTCTTTCTTCACCCATCACATGATCCCTCTTAACTAAAGACATGTTAATAAGAAAAAAGCATACAAATTTATTTATAAGTTTTCCATGACATGAGAGCTTTCAGAAATGAAGACCCAGTGAAACAGGGAAATCTATGTATTTGTATGCTAAGTTAGATGAAGAGTGGGCAGGCAGAAATATGATTAGGCAGCGGGGGTACAATTGAAGTGTAATAAACTGGGGAGGTATCTTAGTCTGTTTTCTGCTAAAATAACAGAATATAAACTGGATCGTTTACAGAGAAAAGGAGTTCATTTTGCTCACGATTGCATGAGGTGAACATCTGGTGAGGGCTTTTGTACTGTTTTCGAAACCTGGTAGAAAGGCTGGTGAGCACCTGAGATGGAGAGGAAATCAGACTAAACTCAATCTTTTTGGGGAACATTCTCAAGTGATAACTAACACGCTCCTGGGATAACAGCATTAATCCATTCGCGAGGGCAGATGACCTACTCACCACTTACAGGTCTCATTTCTCAACATATTTTGCCTGTGACACTCCAGAACTCATGTCTTTTTTATATACAAATTACATTCGTTCCATTCCAGTAGCCCCAAAAGTTTTAAGCCATTTTTGTAGTAGATTAATAGTTTAAAGTTTATAGTCTTACCTAAATCAGAGATGAGTCAGACTCAAAGCAAAATTTATCCCAAAGCAGATTCTCTGCAGCTGTGATCCTGTGAAATAAAAACAACTTATCTACTTCCAAAATATGATGGTGAGACCATCATAGGATAGACATCTGCATTTCAAAAAAGAGAAATAGGTAAGGAAAATTGGGGTAACTGACCCCAAGTAAATCCAAAACCTGACAGGGAAAGCCACATGCAGTCTTAATGCTGGAAAATAATCTCCACATCCTATATCTTGGGGATCCTGAGGTAGGAATCGAACCTGCAAGGCCTCAGGCAGCCTCACCCCTATGGCTTTGCTGGGCTCAGTCCATTCAGCAGCTGTCACAGGTCAGAGTTTTGTGCCTGCAGTGTTTTCCGGCTAAAGATGCACACTGGTAGCCCTAAAATTCTGGGGTCTCCTACATGGCTTTGCTTCACAGCTCCAGTAGGCACTGCTTGTCTTCGGAGAGGTTGCTGTGGTGGCTTTGTCCCTGCAACAGGGTTTGGCCTGGGCCCGCTGGCTACCATGACATCCTTTAAAATCTGGGTGGAGCTAGCCATACCCCTACAGCTCTTGCATTCTGCAGACTTAACACCACATAAATGCTGCCAAGGATTATAGTGTGTACCTTCCAGAGCACTGCATCAAGCCACATCCGGGCCCACTTGAACCACAGCTAGAGCATTGCATTGGAATGTGGGAGCAGATACCTGAGGCAGCTCTGAGCAGTGAGCTCGCAGACGGCACCCCACATTCATACCCCTAATAATATTTCTTTCTTATAGCTCTTAGCCTGGGATAGGAGAGGCTGCCTCAAAGATCTTCAAAATGACCTTTGGAGTCTCTCTCCTTGTCTTGACTGACAGCATCTGTCTCTCTTCTGTCCATGATAATCTCCTTAGCAAATAGTTGCTTGGCCACACACTTAGTTTACTCTCCTGAATACTCTTTTTCCCTATTTACATGGCCAACTTTCAAATTTTTAAAAATATTTCTGTTCTGCTTTGCTTTTAATTATAAATTCCATTTTAAGTCATCTCTTTGCTCTCGGATCTCCCTGTATGCAGTTAAAAGTAACCATTCAGAAGCCTGGATGCTTTGCTACTTAAATATCTCTTCCACTGGATTAGTCTAGCTTATTGCTCTTCAGTTCTGCTTCCCATAAAGCCTAGGACACTGACACAATTCAACCAAGGTCTTTGTGACTTTATAACAAGGATGGCTTTTACTATAGTTGCTAATATCTTGTTTTTCATTTCCATCTGAGACCTCATCAGAATGGCCTTTACTGTCTGTATTTTTACCAGCATTCTAGTCATGGCTACTCAAATAATCTTGAGGATAATTTAGACTTTCTCTAGAGTTCTCTTCTGAGCCCTCACCAGAATTGTCTTTAATGCTGTGTTCAAGGCACCATGGGCTTTTCAAATTCCTCCTTCTTCAAATTCTTTAAGCCTCTACCTGTTACCCAGTTTCACTTCCATATTTTCAGACATTTGATATAGCAACAGTCCCACTTTGTAGTACTAATTTCCTGTCTAAACCCATTTTTTTTTTTTTTTTTTTTTTGCTACTATAATACAATGATCCTCAGACTTGATAATTTATAAAGAAAAGAAGTTTATTTGGCTCACAATTCTGGAGGCTAGGAATTCTGAGAGGAGGCAGGGAAGTCCAAGAGCATGCCACTGGCAGCTGGTAAAACCTCTTCGGTTTTCTTATAACATGATGGGAGGGCTAGTGAGCACACTAGACAGAGGGAGAAAATTGAACCAAACCCATCCTTTTATCAAGAGTTAATGCCTGTAAATAGTTAATGCACTCAAGTGTAACTAACCCACTCCCATGATAGAATCATTAATCTATCCCTAAGTACAGATCTTTCAGAACTTAACCACCTTTTAAGGATTTCATATCCCAATACCATTACATTGGCAATTAAATTTCAGCATGTGCTGGGAGAATGGGGACCAAAGACCCCACTTTTGGCTAGGGAAAGCACCCCCAGAAAAAGAGGAAAACTAAAAAGTAAGCTGAGTGAGTCAGAACAAAGAAAAGCAGTTAGTTTACATTTAAACTAACCATTGCTAGCCTTTTCTGAAATTCTAGCCTGTTGGGGATATAGTTTATAAACACTCCGCTGGGTCTGTGGTCACTCTAAGGAGAATAATGGCCATAGAAGAGTTTATGGCAAGTCCTAGAAAAGATACATTTTCTAGGGCAGTGGTTCTCAACCTTCCTATTGCCATGACATTTTAATACAGTTTCTCATGTTGTGGTGACCCCCAACCATAAAATTATTTTTATTGCCACTTCATAACTGTAATTTTGCTACTGTTATGAATCATAATGTAAATTTCTGATATGGAGGATGTTTTTAGGCGACCCCTGTAAAAGGGTCATTTAACTCCCAAAGAGGTTCCGACCCACAGGTTGAGAACCACTGTTTTAGGACCTTTCCTGCCCATTAAGCAGGCAAAGCAGATACCCATTATGGAGATTTGCGTTTGCCTGGGGCAGAGACCAAGGGAATAGCTCAAGCCCTGAGATATGGGCACAAGAGCTTGAATCCCTTATAGCAGAGGGAAATCCTCTGTGGTGGTGATGGGAGGAAAATGCCTCCTTCCCACCAATTCCTCAGAGGAGATTAATGCAGGTGGCATTCTGCTCCACAGAGAACTAGTGGAGTTTAACACCTTCCTAGAAATCTGTGAGCAGGAGTCTCTCCCAATAAAAGGCTCAGATTTCAGATTTCTGAGCACTACCCTTAAAGTTAATAATAATTAACATTAGGAGCTGATATGATCAATCCAAGAAATTGCTGAGGTCTTTGTTGCCTCCTTCATATTACCCTCTGGGCAAATAGCCTTTGATAAAATCAGAGTGGAGCAAACACTCTGGGCCATTGCCATACGTCTACAAATGGGTAATGGACCTCTGAGCTCCCACCCTTAATTCTACTCTATGTCTCATGTCTCTCTCTTTACTGTCATTTATAATTCTATTATTTCTTCATGTGATGGATTGCCACTAGCTTCCACAGGTCTTAGCAGACTCTACTCCTGGGGCGGGACCCCAACAAGCATGAGTCTTGCAGAGAGCATTCAAACCATAGCAGGGCCTGGCTATTCAGGTACTTGTTGGCCTTTCTGTGTCTTCTGAGATGACAATGTTCTTGTCCTCAGGGTCTAAGGAAGGTGCCTCTGAAATGAAGGTTATATGACCTACTTTGGAAGAAAGTGAGAAAATTCTTTATGGCTTACTTCAGGGGAGAATGGCAGGAGAAGGTAAGAGATATCTTTCTGATTGTTCTGGGTCCTGAAATGCCAAGGTGCTGTATTTTGTCACACTGTGTCCTAAACCCTGTCACCTTCCACTTTTGTGTATTGTAGAAAATGGCTGATTGAAAAGAGCACCCTTCCCCACATGAATTAGACAAGGCTCACAAATGTCTTTTTTTTGAGACAGAGTCTCACTATGTCACACTTTGTAGAGTGCTGTAGCATCACAGCTCACAGCAACCTCAAACTCTTGGGCTTAAGCAATTCTCTTGCCTCAGCCTCCCAAGTAGCTGGGACTACAGGCACCCACCACAATGCCTGGCTATTCTTTTGTTGCAGTTGTTTAGCTGGACTGGGCTGGGTTTGAACCCACCACCCTTGGTATATGTGGCTGGCACCATAACCACTGTGCTATGGGTGCCAAGTCACAGATGTCTCTTTTATTTGCCTATCAAAAGGTCAGATGTGGACTCTCCAAATTTCCTTTTTTTTTTTTCGCTTATATAAGGTTAACTAAACTTCTTGTCCCCATTGCTTACCAGGAACATAGTTAAGATTCTCTCTTTCTTTTAGATAGATAGCAAGGGACCTCTGAGACTCCTCTAGGGATGAAAGTGGTGCTTTGCTTTGGTGCTTCCTCAAGCAATTACCCCACCTGGGATGAAGGGCAAGAGCACAAATCTTGTTGCCCCATCTTGATCCTGCCCAGAGCAACTGCCACAACTGGATAGGAGGAACCCATGTTAATCTGCAAATGAATGCAGAAAACACCCAGCCTATAGGCCAGGCAGCCCGGGCACAGTACGATTTGGAAAGAGGTGCCATGGTGATATTTGAATCATTAGGAGGCCTCAACAAGACAGTACAAAACAGGACTCCAGACCATTACCAGAGCTTTTTTTTTTTTTTTTAATTTATCTATTTATTTATTTTTTTATTGTGGAGAAGGGGTGGGGAAAGAAGGCAGGGGAAGAGATGCGTGACAGGGTCGGGCCAGTGGCATGGTACCACATTTGCTGTATCTAGGTAGAGGCAGTTTCAGGCTGGGACTTGCTGAGTCGTTGCTACGTGGAAGTAGCTCGATGGATCTACTTCTAGTCAGGCTCGGGAAGTTGCACTAGGCCTCAGGCACATGGCTGGGCCCAACAATTCCCTCTTTTGTTTTTTGTATGGCGGAAAAACATAGCCCCTGTCTTAGGTTGCCTGCTCTTGCAGTTTCAGTCTTACCCGTCATGGGAATACAAACATCAATGGTTTGATCCCTGTCTTAGGTTGACTGAACACAGAGTG